>JARQZK010003069.1:17500-45000 GCA_030704885.1 Cynegetis impunctata | reverse complement strand
ATACAATTGAAAGCTTTCGATAGATCGCAAAATTCGGTAGAAACTAAGCAATGTTCCTCGAAACCATCTACTGTGTAATTACATACGGATTCTATACCGTCTACAGCTCTACGTTGTCTTCTAAATCCAAACTGTTCTTCACAAAAATATCTTTTTTTATCCATATATGATACTAATGATCTGCCATTATCATTTCAAGTAATTTGGAGAATGTGGGAACTATGGAAATCGGTCTGTAATTATTATAATATATATATATATATATATATATATATATATATATATATATATATATATATATATATATATAATTATTTATTCGAATTGTTGTTGCCTGTGAACTATTTCTAATCTCTTGATAATTATTAGCAATAACAGGCTTGTTGAATCTTAAAAAACTCGATTTTATTAAAAAGTTGACGTTTCGCCACGATATTCATGGCTTTATCAAAACTTTTGAAAAAAAATTGAAATTTCTTTGACATTTATTGACTTGAAAAGAAACAGTCTACTGTTTCACTAAAAATTTTTTCCGGCTGTGGCCGTTCTTTGTTATTTATTACGTGCTATTCAGTCCAATATTAACATTCAAATTTGTTATTATTAGATGGTAAGGGAAACCACAGAAACCTTTACCCACGTAATGTTCGAAATAGGTCTAAATTATTGATTTTGAAGAGTCAAAGAATAATAATAATAGGGTACTATTTATCTTTTTTTCAAAAATTTCTCATTGCGGCTGTGGCCGTCTTCAGTTATTAATTACGTGCTATTCAGTCCAATATCAACAGATAGGTGTGTTGATATTAGATGGGAAGGGAACCACAGAAACCTTCACCCACGTAATGTTGAGTTGTTGTGGTTAACCACAACAACTCATCTTCTTAGACAAAATCTAAACATATAGAATTTTCAATTTTTCTGGAAAGAAAGTATAGTTTAGAACATATGATCTCCAAAATCACAAGTAATGTCTTTTTAAAGACAACAATCAAATATTTTAAACCTATTTTGTACATTACATGGGTGAAGGTTTCTGTGGTTCCCTTCCCATCTAATATCAACACACCTATCTGTTGATATTGGACTGAATAGCACGTAATTAATAACTGAAGACGGCCACAGCCGCAATGAGAAATTTTTGAAAAAAAGATAAATAGTACCCTATTATTATTATTCTTTGACTCTTCAAAATCAATAATTTAGACCTATTTCGAACATTACGTGGGTAAAGGTTTCTGTGGTTTCCCTTACCATCTAATAATAACAAATTTGAATGTTAATATTGGACTGAATAGCACGTAATAAATAACAAAGAACGGCCACAGCCGAAAAATTTTTTTAGTGAAACAGTAGACTGTTTCTTTTCAAGTCAATAAATGTCGAAGAAATTTTCAATTTTTTTCAAAAGTTTTGATAAAGCCATGAATATCGTGGCGAAACGTCAACTTTTTAATAAAATCGAGTTTTTTAAGATTCAACAAGCCTGTTATTTGCTAATAATTATCAAGAGATTATATATATATATATATATATATATATTTATATATTATATATATATATATATATATATATATATATATATATATATATATATATATATATATATATATATATATATATATATATATATATATATATATATATATATATATATATTATATATATATATATATATATATATATATATATATATATATATATATATATATATATATATATATATATATATATATATATATATATATAATGATCAGAAAGATTTCCGCGGTCGGAAGTATTTGAAAAAACACGCAATCGTATTGTTTCCGATTCCTCCTAATTCGAATCGTGGAGTAGGCAGATTGAGGCCACGATTATGAATTATTTCCCTTCTAATTCTCCTGAAGATGGCTTCGCAAAAGGAGCCGAAACGTCGAGATTTTTCAAATCTTTCACGCGGTTCATTCCGTGAACCAAGTTTTTCATATATATATATATATATATATATATATATATATATATATATATATATATATATATATATATATATATATATATATATATATATATATATATATAAATTATATATATATATATATATATATTAATATATATATATATATATATATATATATATATATATATATATATATATATATATATATTAATTATATATATATATATATATATATATTTATATATATATATATATATATATATATATATATATATTATATCCTGTACATTTTGAAATCTACAACGGCCCCATCAGATCAAATGAGATGAAATTTAGTGTCTGAGATTGTTCTTGAGGCAGAACAAAAGTATTGAGGGTCCGACCCTTGTCTGAGATAGGAGAGCCCACCAAAGAGTCTATTCTTCTATGACGCAATGGACCAGGACAATGACACTTAATCATGGAATCTTTGGTATCGTTAGATCGATGATGTTCTCTAGATAGGCGGAAAAGAGTGCGCTTGCTTACAAAAATCTAGATTTATTTTCCACTTGTATATCATTTGTTGATTTTACCTCAGATACGGTTGCTATAAATACACTCATTGTACCCTAGGGCGTTATGAGCGGGCATAATGGATCATAACGCCCTCTAATTGTACGAGGAGAAATGAAGCAACTTCCATTGATTAAATACTTCACAATCCTTGAGGTATACGATTCTGAATTTCTCCGGCAATGAATTATTCGCAGCTTTGGCTGCATTTTCTACGATATTCTTGGGTAAATTCATTTTCATTTCCATTATTTCTATAAGACTATACAAGGAAAGCAGCAATGACATTCACTAAATATGATGACAAAAATATTCACAAACGTCAAAATATCAACAAATGACATGCCTACTATGAGAAGGAAAATGGAAAGTATAGGAGCAATTAACCGATTTTTAAATCGATTTTTCATTACAATAAAATAATTTTTTTGTGAAAAATAAAATCTCGTATGCACCACGGGCGTTACTAGATCCTAACGCCCATCGGGCGTTAGGATCTATATCACGCACTTGGTACATAAATAACTATTAAGATTTTTTTTTCATGAAAATGCTGAGGGTTTTGTCAGAAGAACTCAGATATTGTCCCGAATATCTAGGCAATCTAGGTTAGTCATATGTTGCCCTACAATCCTACTCTTATGCCGACCTAATGTGGCGTCATCTTGATCAAACGGAACTAGAATAAGAGAGACAGTGCTTGAAACACTGAGTCACTTCGTCAAGACTGTCAAGAGGTATGCAACTACACCAAGGGGTGTGCAACTATGTCAAGGGGTGTGTAAATTTAACCATAGCTTCATGAGTGTCTATGAACTCGTGATTGGTTGCCGAAAATGATGAAATACATACAGGTAATTTATAACTATAGTACATTGAGTAGGGAAACAAATGTTGACCAAGAAACTTCGCTGCTTCTATTTGAATATTTCTTTGATAACAAATTACTAATCTATAAGTTTTCGCATCAGCGCTTACATTAACCAGCTATTTTCATTGTCGTTTCAACCTAGATCTATCTATATTTCGATCAAAGACATACACATTATATTTCTTGTTTGATTGATAACCGCTATAACTCAGAATGTAGAATTATTCCGAAATCGATAAATTGTTCTATAGTTGCGGTTCTAACTGCAAAACCAGCATCTGCTGTAAATGAGATAATACGGAGGAGCCCTCGGGGGATTTCAGATTTGCCATATTCTCCCGTTTTCACGTATTGATCGAAATTTGATCCGACTAGAGTATAAAACTTGATATATACTCGACTTCTATTCGTATGAATCACCCTCGGCAAACAAACGCAGTATCGTTGACAAATGAACCTCTACAGAGAAAGAATGTGTGTCTAGAAATTGAAAATCCCAGAGAAACAACGACACAAAATAAATTTGTTTTGTATGTTTCTGGGGATCTTATATCACAGCATGAACTCCCGATTGGGTCCATCGAAGAAAACCGGAAAATTATGAATTCAGAAGATGAAAACATTATTAATAAAACTATTGAATTTAAATATAATTTATATAAATATACACAATACACACATACTCATTTCAAAAAGTTTGCATATGGAAAACTTTTTTATTATCTATGTGTCAGAAATTTTTATTTTCGATGAAAATTGGTACATTGCAGGAAACTTGGATTCCAGATGTCAAAATTCTAAATTTCTGAACGATGTACCAGAGAGAACAGAAAATAGAAATTTTGATCAAGAATAAACTACTCTTATTTCCGACATTATTAAAAAAGTTTATTCAGAAAAGTTGTTTAGATTTGAAAACAATATTCAGATTTGAAATCGCAGCCACCTACGCAACGAAAAACAATTCCATTTTTCCAAGTTTCTGGCCTCATAGAGTACTAGTAGGTATCTCATATACACCTTAGACGCCTCCCTCATATTACTATAGTAATATTTCAATGTAAAATTTAGTCCAATTTATTATTCGATAGATAGAGTTTATCGATGTTTGTTGAAAATGGTTCAAGTTTTGACTTTTTTGATTTGATATTTCATTCTATATGCATGTCAATAGTAACTATCAGTATGATTTAATGACAATAAATAATTGATTAAATCAATTAATGCTAAACAATTAAGTGATTAAAATCTGTAATTTCACGATCACTTTAATAATAGTATTACCCAAAGGGTAGTCCTAATTCATATATGTATTGAACATAAATAAAAATCGAATTGCTTTAACCCCTTAAATTTCCAAATGTCTTCCTTAAATTGCTAAACATTTTATTATTCGTTCACAAAATTCTGTGTTGACATGTTCTAAAAAGAATTTTGTTGTTGTTGTGGCTGTGAATTCAAATCTGAATATTGTTTTCAAATTTAAACAATTTTTTAAAATGAAATTTTTTAAGAATGTCGAAAATTAGTGTATTTTTTGTTCTTTCCTCTACACTGTTCAGAGATTTAAAATTTTGACATCTCGAATCGAAGATCTTGCTTTCAAGGTATCTATAGTTTTGCAATCATGTTCTGGGAAAATGCTTCTTATAGTATAAATATTTTCAAAATAGAAAAAAAAGCTCTTCGGGTGATATTGACTCTGGGATACAGAGTTTCCTGTCGGGATGGTTTCAGGAGATTGGCTATTTTAACCGTGCAAGTAATGTACATTTTCAAGCTTCTTCGATTTGTCTATGGCTATCCCAACTATTTTGAGGAACACAGGAATCGGAATAGCACTAGACGCATGATATCATTCTTTTATCCCAGGCATAAAACTTTTGTGACAGCGAGAAACTGCTACTACATGCGAATTAAATTATTCAAGTCATTGCTTCGCTGAGTTCGAGGAATAGCAAATATGAAATATTCAAAATTAATAAAGTATAAACTTTAAAATAAAAAACACTTGGCTTATGTTTCACAATATAAAAAATATTTAGATACTGTATTTAGCAGTAACGAAAAGTCGACATGTTTCGAGTTATGAACTCATTATCAAGACTGACTACAGGAGGGTATTACATTACTACTTATACTATTTTATAAAACAGACAAAAGCAAAGGTGATACCTGAAAATCAATTTGTTCGTTAACAAGGGGTAATTGACTATTATGGGCGGAACTTATTTCGAGAATTTCAAGAAGGTCAAGGCGCTTTCCTCTGTTACCTGAGTCTAACAATTTGGTTTTGTTGAAATCCAGGAAGTGATTGAATTTTATACAATTTTCAGAGAAGCCAGTGGTATTTTTGTTTTGTAAAATTGACTTTTTATGTCCTTCCTGTCTGTCCAATATAGAAAGCAGGACATTCGTCGCAAAATATTTTGTAAACACCACTGTTTTCTACGATGTTAGATTTTTCTTTATTATTGACCAAGAATGACTTCGAGTTTCTTTCATTTGTACAAATTGTTTTAACGTTATTTTTCGATAGTCTGTTACAAATTTTGCTACTCAAATTAGGCACATAATTTATTGGGAAGTATTTTTGTTCTTCATTAATAGTTTGCGTGGGGTATATTGAATGCAACAGATACTTAATTCGTTTTTTCCCAATGAGCTTGTCGATAAGACTTTCATTGTAACCGTTATTGGTGGCTAATAATTTAATTGTATTAACTTCAGTTTGAAAATTTGTTTCCGATAATGGAATCGTGAACAACCTATGTATGAACGAATGAAAAGCACTGAGTTTTATTTTAATGTGTTGGTTACTGTCGCTTTGAAGTAAAGTATCTGTGAAGGTTGGTTTTCTATAAATGTTGAAAGTAAGAGAATTCAAATTCCTAGCAATCTGAACGTCTAAGAAATTCAAGGTACCGTTTTTGTTTTCTACTTCTTTTGTAAATTTAATCGAGTTGTAGAAAGTATTTATATATTTAAGGAAATTATCTAACTGCCTATCTGTACCGGTCCAAATACAAAAAATATCTTCTCCATACCGCCTCCATAATCAAACGTTAGTAATTAAATTATTATCCGCATTGCAAATTTTTTCTTCTAAGTTATTCATGAAAATTTCACTCAACAAAGGCGATAACGGTGATCCCATGGGCAATCCGTCTTCTTGTTTGTATATTATATTATTAAATTTGAAATAACTCTGTTTCAAACATAAGTTTAAGGCAGACATTGTTGTGTTGACTGCTTGAGTTGTTAAATTTGGGTTCATCTCTACATATCGCTTAACAATATTTTTAACTTCTTGAGTTGGCGTGGAAGGAAATAAGTTGATAACGTCAAATGAAATTAATTTAGCATGCAAAGGAATTTTGATATTCTTAAGATGATTAACTAACTGACTTGAATTTTTAATGCTATACTCCGGATTGAATTGAATTAAGGTGGGTAATTTCTTATTCAAATACTGACATAATTTATACGCAAGAGCGTTAATATAAGGTACTATTGGACGCATCGGGCAATCAATTTTATGTATTTTTGGTAAAGTATATAAAACCGGGGTGCGTAGGTTCATGGAAAAAAAAAGTGTTAATATCTGAAAATAGGATTTTACTATCCTTAATGAATGATTTTATTTCGTTTCGGAATTTTTTAGTGGGATCTATTTTAAGTTTTGAGAATTTATCTGTATTAAATAGGATTTCAGATTTTTCAATCTCAGTTATTCAAAATTAGTTCGGAATGTGAACCATATTCCCTTAATGAATTTTAAGAGGGCTGCAGAGCAATTTCTTAAGTTTTCAACCTTTAAAGAGAGGATTATGATTTAATTGACTTGTTTTCCTTTATTGTTGTGAACATATATTATATATTTCAGCAATTTATGTAGAATAAACTTTATTATTATTATATATTTATATAACTGAGATTGAATTCTCGCACATCACTTGGTGGAACATCATGAAGAATAAAGTTTGAACTTTAAAATAAAACACGCTTGGCTTGATTTCACTATATAAAAATATTCATATACTGTAGTTAGCAGTAAAGGAGACATGTTTGAGTTATGAACTCATTATCAAGACTGTCTTGATAATGAGTTCATAATTCGAAACATGTCTCCTTTACTGCTAAATACAGTATCTAAATATTTTCATATAGTGAAACTTAAGCCAAGTGTGTTTTATTTTATTTTAAACTTTATTCTATATATTTATATATTCAAATATATTACGTAAAATGAGGTATATATGTAGGTAAATGTTTGATGTCTATTGTACGAATATCTGTTATAGCAAAAAGCAAATTAAGGTTCATATTAAGTGACAAAATATCAAAGTACGTGAAACTTCACATTCAAAGGATATACTATGAAGTTGAAATGGGTTCCCGGGTTCATGCGAATGAGGGTATAAGTGTGTTAACAACTCGAAACAGGTGTCGAGCTGTGATGATGTATCTACGTGATACAAAGCCAACTCTAGAGTACGGTGCGTGAGGGGTCTTTCCAAACTATAAGAATTCTACGTAGACATACATGTGATTGTAAATAGTCATTCGTTCTTATTTGTTTTCAAGTTTATTACAAAATTCTCTCTTGTTTCATTAATCTCAACCAAAATGAGCACCTAACCTTATATGAAACTAAAATTCAAGAAATACAACAAATAAAGAAATATTAAGTAACTTTTCTATTAGGGTTAAAGGTACCTTGGGTGGTATACTTGGAAAAAGATTAACTACATCCCAGGACAAAAATTTAGAATTAAGTGGCAATTGAATATTTTCAATTTTATTGACTAAATCGTAAGAGTTTTTGATAGAGAATTTAGGCTGAAATTTACAATAATTTTGAATTATTTCTATTAGAAACTGCGACAAAAACACTGTGAAAAGTTACTTAATAGCAATCTTGTTAATCCTTTCATAAAATCAGATATATTGTCACTTTTGGAATTATGCCTGGAACAGAATTATTTTAGTTTCAATGATAAGATTTACAGCAGTACTGAAGGCTTAATTATGGGAAACCCGCTGAGCCCTTTGTTGGCTGAAGTATTCATGGATAATTTGGAACAGTTAATTCATAATCATCCTGTTAGTCGACAATTCGTTTATTGGTTTAGATATGTGGATGATATTATTTGTTGTTTCACTGGTACTCTTAGACAACTAGACTGCTTTCAAACATTCATTAATACTTTACACCCTAATATAAAATTCACTTTAGAGATGGAAAAAGATAACTCGATTAACTATTTGGATTTGAAAATAACAAAAGTAGATAACAAACATAATTTTTCAATTTTTCGCAAACCATCGCACACTGATAGCGTCATACATAGTTCTTCCCTACATCCTTTCCAACACAAAATGGCAGCTTTCAATAGTATGGTACATCGTTTAGTAAATATTCCACTTTCAAATGCCAATTTTAACGTCGAGAAAAATATAATTAAACAAATTGCCGTAAATAATAATTATGATCCCAATATTATAGACAATATGATAGATAAAAAGTTTTTCAAAAATGCGATTAACCAGGTGTACCCCCTTACTAAAAATAATATCAAATACAACAGCCTCACTTTCATCGGAAATTCAAGTAAAAAACTTAAATCTCTCTTATCTAAGCACAACATTAACATTGCTTATCGTACCGGTAATAATTTAGGAAATCATATAAAAAATAATAAATCCAAAGTTCATAAAGATAATAAATCGGGAGTTTATAAAATTAATTGTGGCGATTGTGATAAGTTTTACATTGGTAGAACTTTCAGAACACAAACGTAGCTTTGTTAATCAGAAGTCGGATTCACATTATGCAAACCATTTAATCCAAGAAAATCACACATTCAATTTCGATTTTAAAATATTAAATACTGAAAGTAAGGGAATTAAACTTAATTTTTTAGAATCATTACAGATGAATAAATACAAGCATTCCGGTCTCCTATTGAATAGCCAAATCGATCATACTTCAAGTCCCCTTCTTAATCTTTTCAAAATTACCGAACTACCTGACTAGCAGTTCTGGTTTTTCCTTTTCTAATAATTATTTGTAACCATCTTTGTATTTACCCCTTCTACATAATTTGTCATTTCTTGTTTTCGATATAACAGAGAATCATAGTTAGTTTGCCATTAGCATCTGAAGAAGGTGAAGTTCCACCGAAACGTGCGTCATGCGTTATTTCTTATAATAAACGTGTAAATTGTTATTTTTAACCATTGTTTTAATATGTTTATTAATTTACACCAAGTATCGGCCCAATCAATCCAAAATTCGTTACATGTTTGTACTGAAAAATGAGGCTCATTGCAAACCTTACTTCAAGAAAAATGGAATTTTTACGCTTCCTTCTTTATATTTACTTAAATCTGTGTGCTTGATTCATAAATATTTTCATGCCGTACTCTTGGTGTCACCAGATCTTCGGAACATCATGTTCACCTCCCTATTCCTTCCTCTGAATTAACCAAAAAGTCTATCATTTACAATGCTAAAAAAATTTACAATCACCTTCCAGACAAATTAAAATCTATAACTTCCTTGGCCAATTTTCGGAAACGAACGAAATCTTATTTTCTTGATAGACCTTATTACTCTATAGAGGACTACTTTTCTGAGCATTGATTGATCGATATGACCAAATTGAATAACACAGGCATCAGCTTCGATTGAGGAGGATTTGACACACTCGGTTCTATTGTAAAGTTTGTATATATTTTATATGGAAATATGGTGTGATGTGTTTTTATTTCTAGGTATTATATTGTTTGTTGTATTTTTTTTTGATTGATGTGTGTTTATTTTTATGTTTAACATTGTTTAGTTGCTATATTTTTCCCTTTGTCAATGAAGTGTATAATTTTTAAGGGCAATAAAGCATATTTTAATTTGATTGATTCAGGAATGAATAACTTATTCTCACAAATTGTTTTCATCCTGTATCGTATATAAATACGTTCTATCGATTATCAACGACACCTTAATCTTAGTCGAACGTAAGAAACTGTCATAAATTAATTTCAAAGCTTAACCTTCAACTTTCAAAGTGTCGTTTTTGTTGAGAGTCTATTTAATACATATTTTCTTGCATGAAGGCACTTCACAGCGGGACTATCCTCTGCTTATTTGATTTTATCACGTGAAAGCTACCTTCAATATAATTTTCTTCATATTTCCCTCTGGTTACTAAAAGCACAATATAAGTAATTTAATGCAGTAGGGCAGCGATTCTCAACCTGTAGGGCGCAACCCCCTAGGGGGGCACGAGCACACTGAAGGGAGGGCGCGAGCATGCCCAAAAGAAAATAATATTTGAACAAATTTATTAACTTATATTATAAATTTATCGAAGGAAGGTTTAATATTAGAAATAGTCACTCACAGTCTTTTTTCCATTTTTAGCTAAGATCTATATTTTGTCTTTGAAGAATCTACCGCAGAAAATGTAGCATGTTAAAAATGGTAATAGAATATGAAATGCCGTTGTTTGTAGTGCAGAAAAATTATCATCTACTCAAGCCCAAAATTCAAATAGTGACTTACATAATTATCTTTTAGTTTAGTCACTTCTCGTGAAGTCTATGAAGGTTTCTTCGTCGGTAATGAAGAGCTCTTCGGAAATATTATAAATGGATTACTAACCCACTCGTAACATGTAACTTTTAAGGTTAATAGACCGAGAGATACAGGAAGGATTTGTGAAGTAATCTCTTACAGTATGGCGCTTTTAGGGAAGTTTATATACGTAATAAATTGAAGGAAAATTATGTATTTACAGGTGGTGCGCGGGATGCAATTGCAGAATAATTTATTGAAATTGCTCGAAAATCCGGGTGTCAATTTCTTTCACAAAATTTCTTCGATTTATCAGTATTTTAACAACAAAAAATCTGACGCTCGCTATATGCCATACTTCTCCGGAGGGTGTTCAGGCCCGCCATACTTTTTTGTAAATGTTTTTTTTTAATTTTCTTCAAATTTATTTCTTACAGGCTGATTTTTTTTCAAAAAATTGATTTTCATTCATCTTGTACGAAAATCACCACGCCATACCATTCCGACGGTCCAAAATACCCGCCATACCCCCTCAGACATTTATATTCGCCATACTTCTAGTGTAGTATAAAAGTGGTGCCATACTCGAAAAATGGTATTTTTAACCGTTTTCAAAACACACCTATAGAAGCCGTAAAATAATTTTTTACAGTATGGCATAAATTAAATCAGATTGTTCCAATACGATTATAAGTTAAAAAAAATACGGCATACTGTAACCTTGATACGCACGCTGCGATGTAGAAAAACTGAATTAGGCCAAGCTACAGAGATTTTTTCATGTAAAAAGTGTTAGAAGAAAACCAGCTCCGCCATTGTTCGTAAAATAGTTGCACATGATATAGTGATATTTTTTTCACTCGACTTTATTATTTATATCTTTGTTATTAACAATTTTATGCAAAAAATCGCGTCCTTTTTAGCTTTTTGCTTATAAAATTGAAACTATCAGAGTAATCGTGATGGTGTCAATAGACTTATTGTAGAAAATGAAAAGACGAAAAAAATGAGAGGTCTGACGACTCGATCAGACCCTTAGTCTAAGGGAAAATTGTAAAAAACCGGCCAAAATGCAGTTTTTTCAAAAGTTCATCACTCAATTATTTTTTTAGTTGTAGCGTAGATCCTCCGGTTAGTATTATTTATCAATATAAACTTCATTTGTGCGAAGAGCAGGAACTGTCCGATGCATAGTTTTTAATCTGTGGCCATTTGCCGAAAAACGGCCGAGAAATAACCGTCATGTTCAAAATGCCGACGCTTTCTAATGTCGTGCTTATCCTTGCCTGCTGCTCTACCCCCACTCTTCAACTATTCTCACTCGCTCGGCCCTTTGTCGTCATGTTCAGCTTTATTTTTAACATAATTCTCAGCGTTTTCGTGTAAAACCAAGATGAACGTTTTGAACTATGAGAATTCTACTTTCAAAATCTTTTTTGTAAATTGAAATCAGACCATACCTGTCGCATTCAGGTCTGCTGGAAAATTGCATAGTAAAATATTCAAATGGCCACAGATCAAAAACTATGCATCGGACAGTTCCTGCTCTTCGCACAAATAAAGTTTATATTGATAAATAATACTAACCGGGGGATCTACGCTTCAACTCAAAAAATAACCGAGTTATGAATTTTTGAAAAAACTGCATTTTGGCCGGTTTTTTCCAATTTTCCCTTAGACTAAGGGTCTGATCGAGTCATCCGACCTCTAATTTTTTTCGTCTTTTCATTTTCTACAATAAGTCTCTTGACACCATCACGATCACTCTGATAATTTTATAAGCAAAAAACTAAAAAATACGCGCTTTTTTGCATAAAATAATAAAATAAAAAGATATAAATAATAAAGTCGAGTGAAAAACATATCACTATATCATGTAGAACTATTTTACAAACAATAGCGGAGCTGGTTTTCTTCTAACACTTTTTGCACAGAATGCTCACTCTAAATCTCTGTAGCTTGGCCTAAATAAATAAAACGATTTTTACAGTATGGCATTTAAATTTTCGGAAAGTTCATGAAAAGTATGATTCAGGAAAATTTATCCCATACTTATGGTGAAGTCCGAAAGTGGTACCATACTGTAAGAAATTGTTCAGAATGGTGCATCAAATTTTACAATTATTTAATTATATTGTACGTATATCACCCACACAGGTATGGCATTATAACAAATATGTTTTTAATCATAAACACAACTACTATGCCAAATGTCAAGGTGAAAGAAATAGTTTTCCGAATTTTAAAAAATTACATGTTTGAGAGGGTATTGCGGGTATTTTTTACGGTCGGAATGGTAAGGCGTGGTGATTTTCGTAAAAGATTAATGAAAAACAATTGTTTAAAATTAAATCAGACTGTAAGAAATAAATTTCTTCTTCTTCTTCCATACCCGGTTTCTGGCGTAGGCGACCTCTCTACAACTATTCGTGCTGTGCGTGATACAGTGATACACGAATAGAAGGGACCTACAGTTTTACGACGGTTCCGCACATCTTTATAGAGAGTCTTTACTAGGCAGAATACTTCTCGGTGGTTTGCAATTGCCTTCCGAGAGGTGGCTCTTTGTTAGAATACCGATAAATTGAAGAAATTTTGTGAAAAGAATTGTTTGACACCTCCGGATTTTCGAGTAATTTCAATTAATTATTCTGCAATTGCGTCCTGTGCACCACCGGTAAGAACATCATTTTCCTTCAATATATTACGTATATGAACCGCCCTAAAAGCGCCATACTGTAAGAAATGACTTCACAAATCCTTCCAGTATCTCTCGGTCTATTAAAATTAAGGTCGTAATGTAGGTTCAGAGCAGAAAAACTCAAAATAAATTATTTCATATCCATCGTATGAATTATACAGTTTTGCCCAGGGTTTTTTGTGCATCAGTTATTTGCTTGTGCCCTTCTGATTCACATATGCACAGAAATAGAAATCAGAAGCAAAAAGTTAATTACGGGTGTAATATAAGAAATTCTTTCTCACTTCTCGTACCCCAGGTTAAAAAAACGATTGGACTCCGTACCTTTACTTACCTTGGACCATAATTTATAGTAGCCTGCCAACTGACATCAGAAATTCATTTAAATTGCTAACGTTTAAGAATAGAATCAAATAATGGATATTCGATCTTGGAAGAAGAGAGATGAATATGTTTTTGAACAGAAGGAATTTTAATTAGTTTAAAATCATAAAATGATTAGCACGAATATTCTTCATTTTGCATTCAAGCATCAACGTATTAGAGTTGTAATCCACGTACACATGTCTTTTTTTTTACCTTTGTGAATGTAATGTTTATTCATGTATTATTTTATTTTAGTTTCAATATACAGGTTGTCCTAATTGCCTTGGGCCACTATTGCTATCTCGGTAACTATAATAACTACAAGGTTGGTCAAATTGAATAAAATGTGCAGTTGTTGGACGAAATTGACAATCCGATTTCAGATTTTCTTTAAAAAATTTCTATCTTGAGCTACGGGGGTTTTTCGAAAAATTGCTCAAAACTATTTGATCGAATATCTCAAAAAGTATAATTTTTACAAAAAATTAGTGCATTTTAGACGTTCTTCAAGCTGGTATTTTTTAAGGAAATTTGATTCGTTCAGTTTTCGAGATATCACATTCAACTTTATTTTTTAAATACGGACCTGCGTGTTTCATTCCAAATTTAAAAAAAACTTTTTTTTTCAATTTCAAGGATGTATCACATCTCCATATTCGTTTGTATTTGAATGGTAATCATTTTATCATTGGTTTAATCATAGAGCAAAGAGAAACAATTGCTTATGAAAGCCTATGATCCGTAATACATGTGTTAAAGTAAGTTTAAACCAACATGGTAGCGTTTTCCAATGGGAAAAATTAGATTTATTTTTTTGTTATACAAAAGCATTTCGCAGTGCCAAAAGAGCCCTTCAAATGTATCAAAATTCGTACCCCGAAAGGCGCTTACCGAATCGAATAATTTTTACAAGGCTAGAGCGAAATTTGCTACAATACGGATCATTTAATAATCCTTCAGAACAGGAAACAACTGTATCGGCAGAGAATGGGGAAGATGAAACAAATGCATTAGGTATGTATCATCCACTTTGAATTTTGGCAAAGGTAATTTTAAAAAAATGAGGAAATTTTAAGGTTTATTACATAACTTGAATTGATAAAAAGTTTGAATGTTCAAAAACTTAATAAACAGTTTCTTTCATTACACGCTGCAATAGTCTGTTTATGTTATTAAAATAGGCAATATATATATATATATATATATATATATATATATATATATATATATATATATAGATATATATATAGATATATATATATATATATATATATATATATATATATATATATATGTATATATATATATATATATATATATATATATATATATAATAATAGCAATAGTGGCCCATGGCAATTAGGACACCCTGTATATTCAATTTCAAATAAACTTATTATTATTATATTGTATGCGGGAGACGCAGTGAAAATTATGATTTAAAATTGGACCGCGAATCCTGAAAGGTTGAAAAATGCTGCAGCAGGGATTTTTTTCCTCGTTTAAGTACCTTCGAAAATTAATGAAATTTCATATGGACCATGATCACGTAGACTCGCAAAATCTCAATTTTAGATTATGTCGCGACAGTTTATGCTCCAAATTCAAACTGCGAAAACGTTTCATTGTTATTTTCATCGTTCATCGAAGTGTAAAATGGCATGCGAATTACGTTAAAAGAAATCGTTATTCCGCTTCACCGAAACTCACGAGGAGATTAGAGTCCCACGCTTTCAATCGAACGGCACTCGGATGCATCTCTCCGATCGTCTCGTCGTCCTGAGACCGAAATCATTTGCGACACTCGATAACATCCTGGTGTGTGCATCTCATTGTCGAAATTGAATTTGGGAAGCTGTCGCCTAGTACAAATGAGCGCCGTCGCGCTAAATCGAAGAGATACATGCTTCATGAGACCTGGTGCATACCAGCTGTAAAAGTAATCGAAACGCCATTTGCAATAGGTGAGGGGAAAATGGAAGAATGTATTAGGGTATGCACACGGAACTCTGATAGATATAGGTTACCGTCGACCTTTATCGATAGCCATCAGAAGCTGGTACTTGTAAGTTGATCCTGGTGCTTCTAAAGGGAAAAAGCAAAGGCCACGTGTTTCATTCCTACTTCAAGTATGTTGGCAGGCTTCTTGAGATATGGAGATGAACTTTTTCAGTCATACCAGAGGCTAGTGCTGGCAAGTATTCATCATTTGCACCTCAACTCACCAATTCTCTTCCATAAACTATAAGATCTCACCCATCCTTAATGCCTATCTGCATCTTTATATGAGTTTCTAATTACCGACTAGTCATGTGCATTTAGAAGCATTCGAGAGGCCCTAGTTTTGAACCCCAAGGTCGACTTGTCCACCTCTCAGTTGTCTCAGAGGTATCCACATAGATTTCCTCACAATTTCTGTTTCCACACAAATTACCAAAGGCTTATGCTGGCAAGTATTCATCATTTGCACCTCGACTCACCAATTCTCTTCCATAAACTATAAGATCCCACTCATCCTTAATGCCTATCTGCATGTTTTATATTATCTGAGTTTCTAATGACTGAGATGTCATGTGCATTTACAAGCATTCGAGAGGCCTTGGGTTCAAATCCCAAGGTCGAATGGTCTACCTGGGTGTCTACATGGGTTTCCTCACAGATCCTTAATGCACTTGTACATACAAGTGTATACTCAAATCTGGCTAAAAAAAAGGAGTTTCGCCCCATAACTCAAGTAGTCCACCTTCCTTGCATATACTTGAATCGGTAGGTAAGGTACATGTTGTACCTTCCCTGTCCTCTTCTAGTCAAGGTTGTGAGAATTGTTCGGTGTATACGTGATACTGCGTCCGTTCTTTTGGGAGTGATTCTTTATTTTCAAGTAGGTGAGTCGCAATGTATATGTTGATTTCATTCTTAACTATTTATTCTAGATATCAATGATTATCTAATTAATTGATAATAAATTTGATAATAGTTTCCATATAAATTTTTCAATTTATTTCATTATTGTTTTTACAATCAATTGTTGTATTATTTTAGTTACATCAAATAACAGTTAATTAAATTATGTTGGTTATAGATTTGCCAACCCATGGGAGAAAGACTACTCCGTCCGTATTGATATCAAACTATTCATTGAGAATTTTACACAACATCATAAAATTTGAGAGAAGCTACAGTAATAAAGAAAGAGTAAAATACAACAAACAGCCCAGGCCTAGTCCTACGCATTTGCTCTTTATCTCACATAATATATCCACACAAAATATCCCACCACTCGCCTTACGATCATAAATAATCCTAGAAATTAATCGCGATCTTATACCCCCAATATATAATTTTCATCTATTTTCACTTAATGTTAATGTAAATAACGAAATGAATTCCAACGATGCCATGGAAACTACCATTGCACTTCATATCATATTATCGAATTGGCATTAGAAAGTAATGATAGTTTTTGTTTATCTTTTAAACTTTTGTTGAAGTCATAATTTTGGATAGTAGCCATCGTTAAATGAATGGATCCAATATTTCTTCTAATAGCCTCTGGTGAAGGTAACTTTTGAAAAAAAATTTATCCATCTTAGAGCAAAATAAAATAAGACTGATGTTGTTTGCAAATTCCTGGGAGACGATTCCAGATACAAAAAAAATTGGATTGAAAAGGACCCTGCGTCTCGACCACTTTTCCGTCTTTTGTACGTCGGGCCTAACGTTTGCGACACGCCTAGCAAATGGACGTTCGATAGATATATATTTTATAATAGTGAGTTGTCGAGGATATGAGAGCGCTAGAGCTGTGTATGTGTTCGAATTCCGAATGAAATATGGCAATACCTCTTGGGAGCGGATAAAATATATCCATACAATAGCTGAGTACGTTCGGGAATTGTGACGATTTGTCCTTCGCGTTTGGAACATGTTTTATTGATTAACCAAAAATCTGAATATACAACTGTTGACGTATTGAACGAAACTTCATTGGAAAAGATTTATTTACTGGAGAACTGGAATAATATGCGTGGTTCAGAGGTCGATTGTGCCTCTAGTTTTTTTACTACCTACTCGTTTCAGTATAAAGTCTTTTTTTTATGTATAGTAGTATGTAGTGGTTTATATGATTGCTTAGAGAGTTTAGACTATATATGCTCTTACCTAAAGTTGCTGATGTGGCTTTGGTCGCGAAATTATTCGTCTAAAGATTTGGTTTAACCAGCAAAACAAATTCTAATCTAGGGATAGGTGATCACTTGCTTGAACAGAAAACTTTTAAATTGAAACAAATTGATAATTTTGACAGGAACTTCACAAAGAAGGATTTATTCACACAATAGGTTCATTTAACAATCGATCAAAGCGTGAAATAATGAATTTTCTCTCATTAAATTTTGTTTTTCCATACTATATTGTGGCATAAAAACGTGAAAACAAATTAATAGTTTTCATATTCGACTGTGATACTGTTGAATAATCTGGATCATTGCACTGTCCTACAGTGATATTATTTTTATACACACACACACACACACATATATATATATATATATATATATATATATATATATATATATATATATATATATATATATATATATATATATATATATATATATATATATATATATATATATATATATATATATATATATATATATATATATATTTGTATTCTTCTTCTTTTTATTTTTGGAGTTTACTCCTTAAGAAACGATTTTTATATTCAGCCCGCGGTATGAAAATTTTATGGGGAGTAAAATCGGGCGTTAACTAAAAGAGACATGTAACGTTCCTTTGCGAAACGTACTATGCGCACCTTTCACTGAAAAACACGTGGATGCGGTTTATTTTTAATTGAATTAACGAGCAACTGTCTGTTATAATGTATGTATGTTCGATCAGTTGCATATATATTTTATATTATATATTACGTTATTGAAATAATTATTGGAGTTTGCGCCGTATAATATTAGGGTATACCGGCAACATGTATTGTAATATATGGTACAAAAGATACAACAGCAACCTAACCGTCAATTTGATTTTAGAGTGTAGTTTATTTATATATATATATATATATATATATATATATATATATATATATATATATATATATATATATATATATATATATATATATATTTATAGATGTATCTGAATTCGTTACCTGTTTACGTTATATGGGAACAATAAAAGTTTAGCTCTGACAGGTTAATTTAATTAATTATTATAAACGAATAAATGTATAAAATTGTACGTTTCGGTGGTACATCCACCTTCTTCAGCACTCGATATATAAATCACAAACAACCTTAAATGTAACATACATACATATAAAATCAATTAATACAATAATCTTGTCAAGTACATCCACAATAAAATTAAACTCAATCAACTAACGTAAACACATTAAAAACACAAAATGACAGACGGTTTGTTTGTAATGTGTTTATGTTAGTTGATTGAGTTAAATTTTATTGTGGATGTACTTGACAAGATTATTGTATTAATTGATTTTATATGTATGTATGTTACATTTAAGGTTGTTTGTGATTTATATATCGAGTGCTGAAGAAGGTGGATGTACCACCGAAACGTACAATTTTATACATTATTCGTTTATAATAATTAATTAAATTAACCTGTCAGAGCTAAACTTTTATTGTTCCTATATATTTATATATATATATATATATATATATATATATATATATATATATATATATATATATATATATATATATATATATATATATATATATATATATATATATATATATATATATATATATATATATATATATATATATATATATATATATATATATATATAAGTCTTCCAGATCCAATCATATAGGTACAACGTGCATTAGAGATATGATCGTTTTATTTAAGTGTTAAAAGATCTCAAAGTGAAAAGTAAAACTATAATTGTTCGTTTCTGTCAAGTTTAAATTTTGTGAATGTGGTTTATGATATGTTTATGCGATGACATGACATATTATGTAAATTTGATAAAGGTTAAAATAGTAACCGAAACGTTATTAGAACAATTTCAACATCATTTCCGTTTTAAACTGAACCAGAAAACCCAATAAAAGAATTATTTACTATATATATATATATATATATATATATATATATATATATATATATATATATATATATATATATATATATATATATATATATATGTGTAGTGATACTTATAATTTTGCACAATTAACAAAATTATTAAGTGATTGAAGTTATTGAAAGATGTGAAAAATCTGACGCACGACTGGAACTGATACACACACACACAATTGTTTTTTTTTCCTTTATTCTCATTCATTATGCTAGGAATACGTGTTGTAACACTCAATCTCGAGAAAATCACTGAGAAGATTTACTGTTGAGAAAGACAGATCTGTGGAATAGAACGGAATTCTGAATCTTGATTGTTTTCCATTTTAAAGATTATTCATATATTATGCTTTTATGAAGCAATATAAAGAACCGGGCTAATAGCCGAGGAGCAATAGGCGTTTGTTAGATTTCGAAATACCCCGGGTTCATAACCCTAAGTGGACTGTTCTGCCATGAGTTTCTCTCATAGGTTTCCTCAAGGCTGCTTTCAATTTTATAAGGCTCAATGCTGGGCTAGTATCGATCCTATGAATTTCACTTTACCTCTTTTATATCATAAATCATTCGGTCTCACCTTATCCACTTGTACATGCAAGTGTTTCCTATGGTCTGGCTCTGAAGGAGTTCGTTCCTATTATTTAAGAGTCTCGCTTTCTTCTCACATACTCGAAGGAAGAATTAAACACGTGCCTTAGCCTTTCTGTAGCTGAGATATCGATCGAGACAACAGAACGAGCAACAGGAGTCTTGAGATTTTAAAATACGCCTCCTTGTGAATGTTACTAAAAGATATTTCACGTCACGCAAATTATAACTAATTGTGTGTTATTTATTTCATTAGTGCACAACATCAGTGCATCATCTTCTCCGCCTACTAACTGAACGAAACACGTTAAGAACGTCACTTGACTACTAAATTGAACACTTGAACTAATGTAAAATACTTTGGTTTATTATTGTAAATTTACTATATTCACTCGACATATATTCTTCGGGTTATTAATTCATTATCAAGAACTTTCTAACTGTTGCAACAATGCAACAATATATATATATATATATATATATATATATATATATATATATATATATATATATATACATATATATATATACATATATATATATACATATATATATATATATATATATATATATATATATATATATATATATATATATATATATATATATATATATATATATATATATATATTGTTATTAGTAATGCATGAATTTCTGGAGCTGGCCGACGTAATTTCTAGAGTACCTAAAAAATCCATTCTCTTTCCCTTGTTCAATTAATTCATTATCTCAGGAGTATTTGAATCTATGAAATTATTACTCTTTATACAATGTTTTTTACTTTGGACGATAGAATTTTAATGTTTGTTGGGGTGCACGTCGTTGATCACTCAATAGGCCAAGCTACAGAGATTTTTTCATGTAAAAAGTGTTAGAAGAAAACCAGCTCCGCCATTGTGTGTAAAATAGTTCCACATGATATAGTGATATGTTTTTCACTCGACTTTATTATTTATGTCTTTGTTATTAACAATTTTATGCAAAATATCGCGTTTTTTTTAGTTTTTTGCTTATAAAATTGAAACTATCAGAGTAATCGTGATGATGTCAATAGACTTATTGTAGAAAATGAAAAGACGAAAAAAATGAGAGGTCGGACGACTCGATCAGACCCTTAGTTTAAGAGAAAACCGGCCAAAATGCAGTTTTTTCAAAAGTTCATAACTCGGTTATTTTTCGAGTTGTAGCGTAGATCCTCCGGTTAGTATTATTTATCAATATAAAGAGCAGGAACTTTCCGATGCATAGTTTTTGATCTGTGGCCATTTGATTATGTTACTATGCAATTTTCCAGCAGACCTGAATGCGACAGGTATGGTCTGATTTCAATTTACTAAAAAGATTTTGAAAGTAGAATTCTCATAGTTCAAAACGTTCATCATGGTTTTCCATAAAAACGCTGAGAAATATGTTAAAAATAAAGCTGAACATGACGAAAAACGGCCGAGCGCGTAAGAGTAGTTGAAGAGTGGGGGTAGAGCAGCAGGCAAGGAGAAGTATGACATTTCTAAACGTTGTCAGATAATAATTGTAAACCCCCACTCTTCAACTACTCTCACGCGCTCGGCCGTTTTTTATCATGTTCAGCTTTATTTTTAACATATTTCTCAGCGTTTTTATGAAAAACCAAGATGAACGTTTTGAACTATGAGAATTCTACTTTCAAAATCTTTTTAGTAAATTGAAATCGGACCATACCTGTCGCATTCAGGTCTGCTGGAAAATTGCATAGTAACATAATCAAATGGCCACAGATCAAAAACTATGCATCGGACAGTTCCTGATCTTCGCACAAATGAAGTTCATATCAATAGCAAATACTGACCGGAGGATCTACGCTACAACTCAAAAAATGACCGAGTTATGAACTTTCGAAAAAACTGCATTTTGGACGGTTTTTTCCAATTTTCCCTTAGACTAAGGGTCTGATCGAGTCCTCCGACCTCTCATTTTTTTCGTCTTTTCATTTTCTACAATAAGTCTATTGACACCATCACGATTACTCTGATAGTTTCAATTTTATAAGCAAAAAACTAAAAAAACGCGATTTTTTGCATAAAATTGTTAATAACAAAGATATAAATAATAAAGTCGAGTGAAAAACATATCACTATATCATGTGGAACTATTTGACAAACAATGGAGGAGCTGGTTTTCTTCTAACACTTTTTGCACAAAATGCTCACTCTAAATCTCTGTAGCTTGGCCTACAACCCCGTGCTGCACGCCAAGTAATATTGTGCAGCTATTGAGTTGAAAAAAAATGGACACAGTGTCAGGTTAGAAAAAATGGTCGTATTTCCAAACTATTCATATATTTACTCTATAATTAGAACTTCAGGAACAAGAATGTATTGTATATACATTGACGTACTAGTGATGCTATCGTTTATAGAAAAAAATGAGTAGTACTGTCGTATGCTTCTCTTAATAAGCATAGTACCTGGTATGAAAATGGGGGACCTGCGAGTGGGTTCATTCGATCCTTTCACCTTGGTTGACGAATACTGGCATGAGGGTCAATAAAACAAATATCCAGATTTGCCGTTGTCTCTGTCGGTGTCCAACACTGACATTTCTTCTGAGATCTACTAAACGTGCTCCTACTCGGATTGGTGGCATTGTGTTCTGCAAATATAGCAATTTCAGTGAGATCAAACCTGGTTTTTCATTTTGGTTGATTCATATTTTTTACTCACGATAGTAAATAGGCTAGTCCGATTCTAGACCACTTTTGGTCATTTTTACATGTAAATTCCCATAAGGAAATCTAAAGTCCAGATTATCGAAAATGGTTCCCTTTTGGAACCATTTCTGCTATCTCTGAATCTTAGATTTTCCTCATGGAAATTTGCATTTGAAATTATCGAAAGTGATCTAGAATCAGCCTAGCCTGTTCTTGCGTCAATGACCTTCCTGATTTATGTATAGTATAAAGAAACCATTGTTCATATCATGCAAGAGGGATATAAGCAAATCTATCTCTTTGTGGTTCGTAGCAGAGGATAGATACACAACTTAAGATATAAATATTTATTTAGTTGTTACATTATAATTTCATTAATAGTCCATTAATTATGACGAATCAGTATCAATTGATAGATCACCATGAGAAATCGTCGAAGGCACCTTATAATGTCCCCAAGGTATTAAATATCTTGTATCGACTTCAGGGCTGAGTGCAATTTTCTGCAGTGTGATGGAATATACCTTATGCTTAGCAGATCTTATTAAGTTTTGGGTTACAGTTACCTCCTTCCATGCGTCAAGACATTTTTCATAATCTCCAAAAGTAATCTTCGTCCTCACAACTGACGATTTGACTCCTTTTGCTTTCTTCATAACGCTCACATTTTTAATAATATCATCTATCTCATCCTCATCGTATCCTTCATCAACCCACTGCTTCGTTTCTCTTTCTATATCTTCATGAATCTTCAATAATTTCGTAGTGTATAATTTTGAACAAGTCCCACATAATTTGTCATATAATAATAATAATTCTTTATTTCTTTAAGACAGCCATAAAACTGTATAGAAAAAGTCAATACAGAAAAATAAAAGCGAAAAAAATACATAAAAATACAAAAAAGAATACACAACCATATACATACTTGACAATTAAAACAAATAATCTTTCACTTCATAATAACAATTTTCTGCCAAGAAATGCTTCAACTTTCTTTTGAACATATTAGTGGATCCACAATTCTTCAAATCCGTTGGGAGAGCATTAAACATTCTAGGTGCCATATAATTTGGTGATTTATAAGTTAATTGATATTTAGCAACTGGTACAAAATAGTCTTCTTTCTAACGGGTGTTCAAACCATGCTTTTCTTAATTTTTTTCAAATGTAGCTTCATTGCCTGTGAAAACATGTACACATATTATATATATATATATATATATATATATATATATATATATATATAAAAATATCTCAATATAAAATATATATATATATATATATATATATATATATATATATATATATATATATATATATATATATAAAACATAGGAGTTCCATTGTTCTCATCTTTCATCATACCCAATACTTTCATATTCAATTGAGGAATTTCATAAATATTTTCAGTTATAATATCACAAGAGCATCGAAAATAATCGATTATACTTCCGAGTCACGAGACGTATTTTGTGAAACATCCACGAGAGCGCAGCTCGAGTGGTGTTTTAAAAAAACGAGTAAAAAACGAATAAAAAATATTAATTTTTTTTACGAACGTCAAAACATCGTCAATATGAAAACATTCACATTCTGACACGTGGCGAAACACCAAAACGACTATATCACGTCGTCAAGAATATATTCACTTATCAATACGCAGTAGTTAAGCAAAATTCACGGATTCTATTGGCTTATTCATACATGAGTTATATAATCAGGTAGATAATCTGATGTGTCAAAACGGGCATGACAATCACGCATCATAACTCGACAAGTGCTCTGAAAAACACTTGTCAAGTATCAAATTATTTTTCTGATTCAATTCAATTTCGCACTTTGAGTGAACACTCATTCGTGAGTCGATGCTGCCCTCTCGCAATTTCGAAAGGCGAGAGCGTGATAAGAAGCTCTCATCCTAATCCGAAATGAAATGTAAAATATGGCCGAATGTCAGCGTTCACGACAATGGGGACGCCTCTATTCTCGAAACAGCAATATATCATATTTTGCAGGAAAATGTTTTTTGGTCCCGGACAGGGCTCATTCTTCGTCCTTCCCAGACCAGAGGGGTTAATCTGTATATTTACGACCCCCGATACTCCCGCAATTTTGATGTGTCGGCGAGAATTTAAAAGCCACCATTTTCAATGGAAATATTTCTCTGCGTTTTCAGATTTTTTTGCGTACTGTGCTGTGTAGATACATTTTCTCTTAAATGATCGATATATCGCACAATAGTAACGTTGAAACTATTGTTGTTATTATTATAGCCTTTATTCACAATCTTATTTAATTTACAATAATGTTATAAACAAAGCATAATACTGTTAAACTAAAAAAAAAATTTGAAATTGTTCTTCACGATATTTTAAACTCACATGCGAAGTCCCATATAGTAGATGAACAACATGGATTTATTAGCGGTAGATCAACAGCTAACAACCTAACTTGCCTCACACAATATATTGCTGATAGTTTTGATCAATTCTTGGAAGTGGACGTGATTTATACTGATTTTTCAAAGGCTTTTGACAGACTAGACTAGATCATGGTATCCTACTTCGAAAGCTTAGTTGCTTTGGACCAAACAAATTTGTAACCTTCTTTTTATCGTACCTATCCTCAAGGCAACTGTCAGTTCAGTATAAAGGATTTAAGTCATCGAATTTATTGCAGAGTCAGGAGTTCCACAGGGGTTTGTCTTGGGCCCGCTGTTGTTCAATATTTTTGTGAATGACATTTGTTGCAATATGAAATGTAATGTTCTTCTCTATGCGGATGACTGTAAATTGATTTCATAAAATTTCAACAGTGAGTGATTGCTGCATTCTCCAGGATATTTCAAATTTGAATCGGTGGTGGGAAGAAAACATTTTAACTCTGAATATTTCTAAGTGCAACATAATGTATTTTACTCGGAAAATAACTTAATTAGTTACGATTATAACATAAATAGTGATATAGTTAACAGATGTACTGAATTTAGGGATTTTGGTGTAACCTTTGATACAAAATTAACCTTTGCCACTCATATAAATCAGCTCTTACAAAACCTTAGGTTTTGTAATAAAAAATCCAAATGGCTGTCTCAATCTGAATCAACTATGCTTTTATATAATACTTTAGGGAACGTACCCAAACTACGTGACCTATTTTTTACAACTTACAATAAATACAATTAAATGGAGAGTGCATTTTTATCTCTTTTTTCGAGTCAAATTTAATGGCGAAAACCAAAATATGAAATCGTCTTTTATTTTGAAGTTATAAACAAAAGTTTGACTTTCAGACAAGTGAGCATATCATGGTTGTTTGTGAAATTACGAGACATTTTTAAGGCACTTTTTTCTGTATAATCTAGAGATTTACATGTAATTTTATAAGACATTACAACTATAAGAAAATAATACAAATTACAATAAATGTTGTGAAGAACTGATGTTCTTTATGGTTCATACATAAATTACATACCTATCTTTATAATATTCTAAACTGCATTATGCATATATATAATATCAATATTTGAAATGTAATTCACATTAAATAAAATTTTGTCTATGTTTATTTATATTGTTACGGGTTCTCTTATATAATTGTCTTTTATATATCCTCAAAAGAAAAAATACAGTGGAGTTAAAGTCAGGTGATTGTGGTGGCGACCTCACTGGAATATTATTCATCTTCCAGTTATTTCCAAAATTAGTATTAAACAATTCTGAAACGGTACTTATATTATGACGCGGTGAACCATCATGTTGGAAGAACTGATTTTGTGTCTCAACTAAGGGTGGATTGTCCATGAATTCCTGAGATCTGACGACATGGAATTCTCATTCATCATTCAAGAGAAAATGTTAGAACGTTCGACACTAGCACCACTCAACATGAAAACACTAGACAATCTATTTCGCTCTACACGGAGCTCATGAGTACTGTCCCGCCCCCGACCGAGTGGAAACCAACTAGAATTCACATAACCACCTAATAGCTTCTAAGAACAGCACTAATGAAATACGTACAAATCATAGCGCCGTCTATCCGAAACCGAGAGGTGCCTCACTTTAGGCAAAGAGCAACTCC
>JARQZK010003069.1:0-15000 GCA_030704885.1 Cynegetis impunctata | reverse complement strand
TATAATAATTAATTGTCTTTATTAAAGATAAACTATTCTGGAACATACACGAATACAATCAGGAATATTGAAAATGAAAAATGAAGAATATTTAATTCTTGATGATAATATAATATAGACTCATCGTCACGGGAGTTCAGTTGAGACTACTGTTAACCGCTTACATCCCAAAATACTGAAAGTACCTGAAGTCATAAAACTGACCCATCTTTGCATCCTTCTGTAGTATATGCCTACACTATTCCATTCACTGTATCGTTGCTATTTTCAACATATGATGACAAACTGAATACTTTGTCATCTGTTTTAAGGATCTAATGATTTCTCCTGTCTAAAATTGTCATATAGAAAACAATATAATCCCATAATAAAACTATAATTCCGAAAAATATTTTTCCACGCCCGTACTGTCCTGGAAACATTGTCTCCTCTCCACCTTTCTTCGCCTGAGATATCAAACTTTATCCCGCTTAAGTTCCATTTTATGGGGAAACATAGGATGCTTTCATCAATATAGAAGTAGGTGGTATTAAAGACATTTCCTGCTCGAAATAAAGTACAAATTCAATTTCTCTCGGGCTTTACGTGACAGAAATTCCAAACCTCCAGAAAACGAAAGATTAAGCCGACACCCTACATTGCTATTTATACCTTCGTCAAAAGTTCTGACATTTCCTTAAAGGTTCGGTATTTGTACAACTCTAGAATGATAAATAGGAAGAAAACTTTATTAAAATAAAATTTGGCATGTACTCTGTTACATTGATTAAATATCTTATATATTCAAACGAGCAATTCTTGTACATATAATATATATTTGCGCATCTCGGAAACGGTTCTAATGATTCAGATGAAGTTTTTGTATTTAGATAGACATTTGCTTTTTAAGTTCACCTATATACTTGTATTTTTCCTAAATTTTACACAAAATACACAATTTTATATAACGCCATCAGATAAATTTTTATGTTACTTATATTGTTGCCGATGGACGATAATCAACTGTTGCCTTAAAATTTTGTGAGATGGCGCTAGCAGCGGTTGCCATAGTGGTGGTCCGCGGACCACCACTAGTGGTCCGCGAGAAAATTTCGCTGGTCCGCAGAAAAATGTGAAATATACTTACTCATCATGTTAAGTTATGTTTTAAGATGCATTAAAACATGATTCAATTCCCCAAAAATTTGGGGATTGTAACTGTCACTCAAAGAGGGTTGATAATCCGAAATTACAAAAATGCTTGTTTGACAATGAATGGTCAGCAAAGGTATGCAACCTGGCAGATATTTTTTCCCTGTTAAATGAACTAAACATATCTTTGCAAGGACAACTTAAGGACGTGTTCACACTACGAAGTAAAATGGATGCGTTTCAAAAGAAAATATTACTGTGGCAAACGCGGTTGGTTGAAGACGATCTGCAAATGTTTTCTAATTTGGATGAAAACATGAAGGGTAGTGATGTTAACCAGCAAGTGGTAACCCTAGTTAAAAAGCACTTGGAATCACTTACAGAATCTTTTGCTCGTTATAACCCAAAGAATGAAGATCCCAGACATGGTAATATGTGGATAGTAGATCCGTTTGCAGCGAACATTCAGGAAAGTAAGTTAAGCATGCATCTAAAAGAAAGCCTCATCGACCTATCGTCCGACGAAACTCTCAAATTTAAATTTCATTCATCCTTATCAAGACTTCAGTTTTGGCTTTCCATAAAAAGTGAATACCCTTTGCTTAGTGAACAGGCGATGAAAATTCTGATTCAATTCTCCACAACTTATTTATGTGAAAAGGCCTTTTCATCTGTCACAGTCATCAAAACACGGTACCGATCTCGGCTTGAAATAAATGCAGTTCTCCGTCTTGCAGTAACAACATTGGATCCAAATATACATAATCTTATTTCAAATAAGCAGGAACATCCATCACACTAGGAATGTATAACGCTAAAAGTTTGGTATATTCAAACCATCTTTCAATTGTTTTGTTTGTACAATTTTTGTTTATTTTATTATGGTTTATTAATAAAGCTTTCATAACTTGGTTACTATCAATAGTTTCATTTTATTAACTAGGTACATTTTATGTATTCTTCGATCACAATTTTTTTTTCATAAATATATTTAACACTCAAAAAATTCTATTAGTGGTCCGCGGGATTTAAATTATGAATTAACTGGTGCGTGAGGTCAAAAAGTTTGGCGACCGCTGCGCTAGATGACATTATCCAAATGTTTGGTCTCTAGGTACTGTATATTTCATTGTACAACATCGATATAAAGAAATCAAATATAAAAAGTTGATCTATTCAGTTGCTATACTGTAGTATAGCAACTGAAAAAAATTCCATGTAATGACATGGGATTTTTTCATAGTCTGAAGCGTCTGACAATTGGTGGTTTCTATTTATGCAGCGGGTTGCTATACTTTCAGTCGATTTCTCAATTACTATAGGATTTCAAATGATCCTTTCATCTGGTAGGGAAGAAACGGCCTATATAAAAAAGCATTGCGATCGGAAAAAATCTAATTAAAAATTTAATGGGACTGATTAAATTTATGATTTTTATCTAGGGCATTGAAAAGAATATATGATAATCTTGTTTTAGTGCTGAATGCTTTTTTATCTTCGGATTATTAATCAATTCATAAATATATGATTGATGTCTTCACCGTTATATGTTGAAGACTTTTTTAACCTCATTTCATAATGTTGAAGTTTGATTTCACAGACGGCATTTTGTTTTTACTTTACAGTATACTTTTTTGTACGCTCACGGCAATATCAAGAACGTCGGGCGGCGTACAGTTGGGTTCCGAATCGACATAATGTAATCTGTAAGAAAAATTTTATAAATTTTACTATAAGTTATTTCTTAATACTCGGGTACTTCTTGAAAACGCACAATCCTATAATGCGTAGATGAGTGACTTTGAATGTTTCTGACAATTATGTTATTGAATTATCAAATTTGTGTTGCCTTGACACCTACAAAACCAGTGAGCAAAGCAATCAAGTTTTAAGTTTTTTTTTTACATCTAATCTTCTTTAAAAGTATTATCTTTTTCTTCTTTCACATCGTTAAAACCACTCTCACTTTATTTCATAATTTGTCTGCATTAGAGAATTAGTAGCTTATGAGATTTTTTTTTCAAGATATTCAAGAAATTTATAAAAATAATCTCTGATTAAAAGTTTCTTCATAACCTGTTCAGCTTTTATTGTAAAATAAACTTTTACGTTCGTGTTTTAAAAAAAATTTCTTGTGTGTACACGTGATATAAACATCTCATTTTAGCGATAATAAATAATGTTGATAATTATTGTTAATATTTTTTTCGCAGATAATTCTGTCGAACCTTCATACAATGAGTTGAGCCACTCGCTAGTGAGGTTATGTTGCTGCGTCTGAGCAGAGGAGGCTTCCGGCGAGCGGCAGTGTGTGGTGTAGGCCTGCTCTGCATTGGAGCCATCCTGGTCAAAATCACTATTCTGTGTTTCAACGACCCTCTGGATAATGCGGTAGAGAGTATGATCACCCCGGAAAAGTATGTGGTCGGACCGGACAAGAAAGTCTACGAATACAGTAGACAAATGCCATTAATTTTCATCGGAGGTGTCCCTAGATCGGGCACAACCCTGATGCGTGCAATGCTTGATGCACACCCCGACGTGAGGTGAGTTGTAGCATTAATATTTTATACATAATATCTCAAATGATTCGGTCTGATGTAGTGATGGACGAAGAGATGGGCAAAGGGAATATTCCTAATTTGGAATGTTTCCAAAATGGGAATATTCCCAATTTGGAATGTTTCCAAAATGGGGATATTCCCGGAAATATTCCTCGAAGGTTAAATAAATTTCCGTTAAAGGGAATTTATATTTTATGCGAGTTTATACACATCGGTTGTTGACGACGTTATTGCCAGTGTTTATTTCGACTTGTCCGGATATTGGCCAGCTATAGTTTACTTATTTGGTGATTGTTAAATAAAACAAGTTTTGACTTGGAATAGTCAAAATCAACATGTGCAACCTACTAGAAAAAAAATGGAAAGAAAACGTGCTGATATTAGAAAGTGTTTTAATATCAACAAAGAAATGGCTGAATTCAAATTTCGTGAGACTGTTTATAAAGTTTTAAATGCTACTAAAATGCAGAGGAATATAGAAAAATGTTATAAATGCCCCTCACAAATGAGAAACAATATTTCAAAAATGGACGAAGTCCAAACGGCTGCTCGGCTTATTATGACTTACAAAAAGTTGTTTTGTTGCACATTACTCTATTACTTTTCCAGTATAAATAGGGGTTTTTGCTTGCTTCAAGAAAAATCCCCGGAAATTCCCATTTTGGGAACATTCTTGGAAATTTCCCAAGGAATGTTCCCACAAAATGAATTCCCGGGAAATTACCATCACTAAGTCTGATCTAAATTCTCACCTAACAAGTTCAATGTTATTCACTTCGTCCAGAACACGTTTTAAAATTTTTTTTATATATGTATATATATACCTATATATATATATATATATATATATATATATATATATATATATATATATATATATATATATATATATATATATATATATATATATATATATATACCGGGTAGCGAGAAATTCTGGCAACAAGGTATTTTCTTTGAAACGATTAAACGTATAATTGTAAAATTTTAAGGTTATCCACAGGATTGTATTTTTCGTTTTTCAGAGGTTCTGTTAAATTTGAGTGACGTCAGCATTCAGTGTACCGCCGCTATCTTGAATTTTTTTTAAATAGCACCGTAGGTCGAGTGATATATCGTAGAAAAGCTGATTTCGTCCTCCTTTCAAAAAATACGGAATACGTACCACATTACTAAAAAATAAGAGAAACAATTTTCAAAGACATACAATATGTAATTTTTCAATTCATACTAACTTACAGAAATATCAATAGTTTCCTTATAACAGGAGCTCAAAATGTTGACCACCTGTGTCTTAGCAATAATACAATCTGTATTTGAAGCATCGAATAGAATTGCTCATCATTTATAGAGAAATTGTTTGTATCTCAAGACATTTGAGAGTTTTTGAATCAATTATGTCTGTTATAAAGTGGAGTCACGTCAGGAGATCTTGCCGGCCACTTCATTCTCTTCATAACCTCTTCAAAAAATCCATCTCTGAGAGAAATTTGTTGATTATACGTTTAATCGTCTTAAAAAAATTACCTTGTTGCCAGACTTTCTCCCTACCCTGTATACTGTATATTTGTTCACATATACAGGGTGACAATTTGAAAACGAACAGCATCCAATATACCCTATTTCTTCAACTGCATGCTTTCCTTATCGTTTTAATTATTCAACTTGTCATTTTGACGGAAACTTTATGTATAAGTTTCAAGAAACTAACAAAACATAGATACAGGGAATTGTTCTGAATATTTTGAGGTTATTGAATGAGGAATTATATATGAAATATAGGAAAATTCCATGAATGTTTTTGAAATATCATTTTTAAAACGAATATTTTTCAGTTTTATGAAATATCCTGAATTTTTTTGAAAAAGTTTTTTTGGAAAGCTGAAATAAATGTTTTCAGAAGGTAACTTCAAGAACTTAAGACCCGCAAAGGAAAAATGTACATAATTATACCAGTTATTAACATTGAAAATATTTAATTTAAATAATCTTCGTGTGTATAATTTAACCAGGGTGTCATTACGATGATATGAAATGTCAAATACGATCGTGGCTATCCTAGATCTAATTGTTTATTGTTCATTAAATGCAAAATAAAAATTCTAGGTATGAATAACCTTATACAAAGTTACCTAAATTTTGACTGCTTAATACTACACAATAAGAAAAATGGGAGGTTTCCATTTGAAAAAATTAATTTATATCACTTTTCTCAATCTCATTTTAGATCCAATTTTTTGAACACCCTGTATGATTAGTTATGCAAATATTATACAAAATCTTTTAAAGTAAGTCCTTCTCAACAAGGAATCCAACCCAAAGTAAGTAATAAGGGCTTCTTATAGGAACAATTGATAATTACATTAGGACGTGCAATCGTCATTTTTGACATAAAAACTTAGATATGTAAAAAACGGTTGGACTTAGGTACAGGACATGATGCACAAAATCTGCCAAGAATCTTGGGTAGACTTCAAAAATGTAATAATATATAGGGTGTCCTATTTGAAATAAGCGACTTAGGGTATATTTCCGGTATAACCGGAAATGCCCAATAAATTAAAACATTTTAGCTGAATAGGCCCCAAGACATTAAGCCAGTTTCCAAAATTTCCAATGTTTTCTACATTCAGTTTCTGAGATATCGATCGATGCAGTTCCTGGTGGTCCACACTGTGTATATATATATATATATATATATATATATATATATATATATATATATATATATATATATATATATATATATATACCTATATATATAACTATATATATAAATATATATATATATATATATATATATATATATATATATATATATATATATATATATATATATATCTATATATATACCTATATATATACCTATATATATATATATATATATATATATATATATATATATATATATATATATATATATATATATATATATATATATATATGTATATATATATATATATATATATATATGTATATATATATATATATATAATATATATATATATATATATATATGTATATATATATATATATATATATATATATATATATATATATATACTATATATATATATATATATATATAAATATATATATATAATATATATATTATATATATATATATATATATAATATATATATAATATGTTATATATATATATATATATATTTATATATATATATATATATATATATATATATATATATATATATATATATTATATATATATATATATATATATATATATATATATATATATATATATATATATATATAAATATATATATATATATATATATATATATATACTGATCGAAACGTGACCAACACATTGCCATAAAGTCCGCTTTCGACCGTCCGAAACTAGGCAAAAAAAGGCGGCCTTCGACCGCCCGCTCGTCCCGAAAGTACGAAGTTCCGGATGAAATATACGTTTATTATCGATTTTATTAAAATTACGTCAGCTTGGATAGCATAGTTATTCATTGTTCTCGTTATATGTTTTCGTGTCAATATTGTTATCAGAAAATATCAGTGGGCATAGCATTATTTGTTTTACTAAATTCTGAATTAACTTTGCTCTCTCGAACTGTTCGAATATTACTTAAATCCTTACATAAATAAACCTAAGTTTTCCTTCATTTAATTAAAACTTTAGTCTTTTTTACTAAGCTATTGCATAGCTTTTATCGCGGGCTTTGAGCGCGGCGACCGAATCAAGAAATTCCGTAACGAAAATAAAACCTAACACCCCCCACTCCGCCTACCACGTAGCTCGGCCGAGCGTTCGCTTAACGTGTATGTATATGGTTCGACTGTAAGAAGCTCGCACGGATCGAGACGAGCTGCTCCGAATTGGACGAATACGTAAGCAGCTGTTTGTGAGAAAATATATAGGTGTATAGGTATCTATCATATCTTACCAAGTTAACCACCACTGTATGCAAAGGAATTTAGTTGTGTAGTTTTCCGAGAAGTCCATGTGAATCACTGCATCCTTTTGTGTAACTGACTCTTTCAAAGATTTAATAGTTTCATATTGATGGACGATGTTCTGTTCATGTTGGAATAATTTACTCTCTTCTAATTCTAATCACGAGGTTTTAAGTTGTACATCTCTTTCTTGTACTTTGTGACGTATCGATCCTGTTTAGTGTTAATGTCCTCAATCAATTCCTTGCTATGCTTCCATTGTTTGACTGCAATGTCCATACCATACTATTATCAAACTCCTTGTATGGTAAAATCTTCATCGAGCAGTCCTGGCAAGTTTTCTCTAAGCATTTTTCCGAGTAACGATCACAGCAAATTGTTTCCAGTGCAGTTCGATATGTTGCAAAGTCAAGAACATTTTCATGGAGTAAGTCCTTCCTCTTCAGTATACTATTTTTTTTCCATTGAACTATACTGCTCCTAGCTTCATCTTCTCTTTAATTATTTAATAAAGGAACCTCAGGAATGATTTCATCTTCCGATGATGGCGGCGGACTTTGGTCCACGTATTTATCTGTATTGTCACGAATCTTTTGTTTTTTTCTATAATCAGATGAATAGGCTACCCAGTTTTTTCTTGCCTTTCTGTGCTCACGCGGAGTCATGTCTTTTACATATTTCCGTTGTAATTTCTCCTTTATCTTTAGATATTTTAGTCGTTCCTTTTCTTCGTACTCTTCCAGCAAAACAGGGTCATTTTTAATTTTTTCCAATCGTTGCCTTGCCTGTTCAGACTTCTTTTGCAATTTCCTCTTTAGACAATGTTTTTTTTTCTTTCTAGGCGCCATATTCTACAACGAATACATTGGTATTATGTTTAAAACCATGCATAACACAGTATGACCATCAGTCCCTAGATGTGGCGTCAGGCCTTACGACTAGGGCCTGACGGTCTAGGGACTGACGAAACGAGACAAAATCAAATGAAACCTCGTATTCAAAATCAACATCAAAACCAATAGGCGGTCAAAATAACAAGGCAGACCAAACTCATATTTACAATAAGCAATGAGGTCAATTAGTATTTAACTATCTTTAAAATGACTTACTTAGGGCCTGAGAGTTTGACTGGCACAGCACGTGTTTCCGCAGCAAAATGGACGACGACACTAATAACTAAATGGCTACAGCGGCTTGGGCCGTGTTTGCAACTAACTGCACACCGATGCTATCGTATTGAGTGAGTTATGAAAAAGCCATATGCTTGGATGCCGCGTATTTTTGAATTACGTGAATGACTAGGGCCTGATCTTTTTTATCGCTTACACTTTTTGACTTGAAATAATGTGATGAAACATATTGTTATTATAAATTAAATTGTAATAACAATGTTAGTTATGTAATAGTCAACTAATTTAAATAGAGTTTGATCAAATTATTTTCATAGAATTATAATTACAGTGAAATGAATACTGAATTCGGGGGTTCTTACATGGCTAGGGCCTGATATTTGGAGTAAGAAATGTCAATTTTTGGAAATGAAGAATATTATGATATATATCAAAATGAGTGACCGAACTAAATGGACTTTATAACATCGCTTAGTAGTTTCAATTATTGGATAAAATTTTTATAATATTGTGAAAATTAATGAAAACACCAAGTTAACCGAATTTCAGATAACCCCCATATATACATATATATATATATATATATATATATATATATATATATATATATATATATATATATATATAAATATATGTATGTAAGGTTCTATCTCGAGAGTAATACACAAAAATGACGACATTTGATGTGGGACACCCAGTATTATGTATTGAATAGCAGGAATAAAAACGTGTGGCACTCGGGGACTGCCGCGGTAAAGCTATTGCATAGCATTTTTCATCAACTGATGCAATTATAATTATTTATTTATTTTTTATTTATTCAGTATTTTTTTCTTTTTCTTTGATATTAATTCAAGTTTTCTTCGATATTAATTCAAGTAGTAAAAGATTCCAGCTGCTTTAACAATAAATTTTTGATTTTTGTTAGGAAGTATAAGGCTCGTTTCACAATCATACAAACTCTAATGCAACGAACCCTCATGAAGCCGTGTGAAGAAGAAAGCGTTTCATTCAATTCGTGTCGACCTCACGCGTACAGTGGTCGTAATAGCAACATCCTCCACTATCCCAAACGATTTCTGACCGCTTTGAGTTGAATGCGTATCTAAGCCCAGTATGGAGCTAATGTTGCAGTTTATGGATTGTTCCTTTGCTTGCTTATCGTAGCCTTCGTGTAAGCCAAACCTTCTGGTCTGTGCTATAAATAACCGCGAACACAATTAAATTACGATTTACAACTATGCTCTCAGACCTTGATATTGACGTTTTGTACTCTTAGCGGCATAGCTGCTTTGCTATTTGAATATGCTATTGAATTGGTTCTCTATTCGAAAGTTTTACACGAATAAATTTCACGTTCGCCAGCCGATGAAAAGTTTTTTACATAGTCCTTGTTGACATTTACAATTATCTAGTATTTCGTTTCGTATCAATGGAGATTTTGGCAGTTTGATACATTCATCATGTCTCTAATTTATTGTACAGGCTCAGCAAATGTCGATGTTTGTATAGGGTATCTCGGTAACTATAGAAGATACAAAAAAATGGTGATGCATTCTCTATCTCTTTTTCCAAGACAAATTCACTGTTGAAAACCAAAATTTTGCTATCGTTCTTTGTTTTCAAGTTATAAACAAAAGTTCGATTTTTCGACTTTTAAACAAGTGTGAATATCACGGTTGTTTGTGAAGTTACGAGATAACTTTCACATTCTTGAGGCACTTTCTTCTGTATAATCCAGTGGCGTCGAGAAAATTTGAAAAAAGAATGGAATTTCGAGTTATGGTCTGAAGATGTATATTTTCATATGGGAATCATAGTTGGCTGTATTTTGGTTGGAACGGATTTTTTTCTCTTTCTAATGATGTATCATATTTTGCGTCGCTTTTGATATGTAAGTCTTAAATAGCGAAAATAATATTTTATAACATTACTTTTGGCGTTTCTAATGCGTATTTCGAATAGGCAAGTGTCATATATGACAGAGACTGTCCATTTTTCCGTCATAAAATGAATTAACTGATTTAATTGTGAAAGTCGGGATGTCGTACGAAAAAGTTAAAAACGTTTATTCATAGTTATTAACGTAACAAGGCCGATATGTAGCAAATAACGGATGAGGTTGGATATTGTAATTATATATTGTAATTATAACTAACCGAATCCGTTATTTGCGTATCGGCCGTGTGTCGTTAAAAATTTTTCGTAATCCCGTTGAAAGATTACATTTTGATTCCGAAGAAAGAAAAAACCCCGTACCTCGCAATTCCAAAGAAAAATCCCAACGTCGTGCCCTCTGTTGTCATGGAACAGTTTGACAGTTTTATAAACAACGTCAGTTTTTTGTGTTCTCAAGTTCGCTTTAACGACGACCATGGATGAAATTGAGGAACAAAATCAAATTCCTTTAGAAATATTGAGAGAATCATGTGCAGTGCAGCGAGTGTTGATTAAATGCCGAAAATAACTCAAGAGCGATATCAAAAAGATTATGAAAATTTTGAAATGTGGCGTAAAAGCAAGAATGTAAAGGTGTTTAATGAAGATGTATTATTAGCCTTTGCCAAATGAAAATCAGAGGTTTATTCTCCCAACTCGCTGTGGACCAAGATTTCAATGTTGTTATTGTAAACAAAATGATGTTTTGAAATAAATATTTGAACAAGTGATTTCTTAACGGCCGCCGGCCGTTATGAAATTATAACGGCCGACACTGACTTTTCAATTGTCATCTGAATACCGTAATCAAAATAACAGTATGGGATTACGAAAAAGTAATAACAGTTGCGATATTGCATCTGAGATATATTTCAATTTCAATCGCTATCCAGAAAAAAATCTTAATAAAGGTATTTTAAAAAGACTTAAAATTATAATGATTCAATTTACGGTGGTTTTTTTATAATAATTAACAATAAAATGCTTATTTTCATAAATTAAAAAAATATGAATTAAAATTTCCACCATTTATTTTTATTTTCATTTCACTACTCTGAAACTCTGTTATTTAAAAATAAATGAGTATAATTTCCTTTAAATTTTTGAAATGTTTCATTCACAAGAGGAGTTTTGAAAATATATCATCCTCGCACTGGACTATTTTTCTAAGACTACCCTATTTTCTCTACACTTGAACTATCGGTATATAATCATTGTTTATGTTAATCCTGCCTGTGTCAAACATTCAAATGAGTTTCGGTCTAGTTTCAACCACTGTTCACTAGTAATCATTACACAGCAGGAAAATATTTCCACTGATATTATCCAAACACGTGAATTGTATTCCGATTTCAGCGATGGTAAATTCGAGAGAAAGAATGATTACTGTTCTCAAATAATCGTATTTACTCAACTAAATATATGTTAATTTGTATGAATCGGAATTTATTTACCCGCGATAAATAAATTAATTCCGGACAAAGTCCGAAATCTGCTGGCACATAAATTAGTTGCGGGAAATTTGATATTAATTTATGCGGAACTGTTCATTTACCGAAGCACATAAATAATGTGCGAAAAATCCTCGCAGGACTGTAATTTGTTCTCATTTGTAATGGGATCGATAACGCTGAGAGTATCGCAAAGAGACTGCAGGTCTGGTTTCAGATATTTTCGACATTTGAACTGACATCTCTACGTATGATGCATTTGGGTACATTGTGTCATCTAAAAACACTAAGTTAATTACTAAGTGTACCTACCCAAATTGCAAAATTCCGGTTGTATAGAACTAATACTGATATGTAATAAAATATGTTCTAAAAAAACTAATAAAACACACTTTAATACCAGAATGAACTAAAGTCTGGAAAAAAGTTTATTTTATAGTAAAAAATTATGTTGGATGCTTTTTACTATATTTTTATAATAAATATACTTTTACAAATAGCTACCCTCGAAATCTTTGTAACATTTGATATTATGCCCCCACGCTTTTTCACAACAAAATGAATTATTTTCTATGACTATTTACTTTTTAATTTTGTATTCTCAAAACAGAATCAAAGGTAATAGTAAACAGGAGACTCGATTTGTAGTATATTTATTGTGTGACAACAGAACTCAAATTATTTATTTTTTTTTATTTTTGACTTTGTCACGACAAATTCTATAAATGATTAGACGTTTTGACCTTGGTAAAAAATGCATTGAAAATTCCATTACATACATACAAGTAAAGCATATATATCTATATATATATATATATATATATTTTTATAAATATATATTTATTTTTTTATATACATATATTTATATATATATAATTATATTTAATTATATTTTTTTGTTTATATATATATATATATATATATCTTTATATAAATATTTATATATATATATAAATAGATATATATATATATATATATATATATATATATATATATATATATATATATAATATATATATTTATATATATATATATATATATATATATATATATATTTATTCGAATTGTTGTTGCCTGTGATTTATTTTTAATCTCTTGATAATTATTAGCAATAACAGGCTGGTTGAATCTTAAAAAACTCGATTTAATTGATATATAGACGTATCACTATGACATGCATACTTATTTCAAAATTTTTGAACAAAATTGAAAATTCTTTGACATTTATTGACTGATAAAATTCAATAGAAAAGATTGATCTGTCTTGTTAAAAATTCTTTCAGTCTAATATTAACATTCAAAATTGTTTCATTAGAAGGCAAGGGAAACTACAGAAAACCTTTACCTATGTAATGTTCGAAAATAATAATAATAGGGTACTATTTATTTAACAGAAAGAAAATAAGTCACGGGAAAATATTAAAAAAGTAGAGTAAAATTATCGGTATAGAACGTTTATATGGAAGCAGCCGTTGACACGTGTTTTTCGGACTCTTTGGTCCTCATCAGAACGGCCGTAGCTAAGTATTGGATTGAAAATTTGGAGATGAAAATAGTTTTAATAAATAAAATCCTCTGTTATGGAAGAAATCACTTATTTGTGGTTTATTGTTTGAACTCTCCGGTATGGGAGATTTGGTCAAACTTTGCCACGGAGGCGATTAATTCCATCCGAGAGATCTTAGAAAGAGTAAATTGATATTTAAAAAAGAAAATTAGTTTTGGGAAAATATTAAACAAGTAAAGCAAAAATTATCGGTATAGTTCGTTTATATGGAAGTAGCCGTTTTTAATGAATTTTTTATAATAAAATCCTCTGTTATGGAAGAAAATCACTTATTTGTGGTTTATTGTTTGAACTCTCCGGTATGGGAGATTTGGTCAAACTTTGCCACGGAGGCGATTAATTCCATCCGAGAGATCTCAGAATGAGTAAATAAACATTAAAAAAGCAAATTAGTTTAGGGAAATATTAAACAAGTAAAGCAAAAATTATCGGTATAGTTCGTTTATATGGAAGTAGCCGTTTTTAATGAAAATTTTAATTTAGAATTTCAAATTTTTTAAAAGAAAAAGGGTACTTACATATAAAACAATGTAGTTTGGGATCATTGCCATATTTTCAGCTAGCAATATTTAATTATTTATTCGAATTGTTGTTGCCTGTGATTTATTTTTAATCTCTTGATAATTATTAGCAATAACAGGCTGGTTGAATCTTAAAAAACTCGATTTAATTGATAAATTGACGTTTCACTATGACATTCATAGTTATTCAAAATTTTTGAACAAAATTGAAAATTCTTTGACATTTATTGACTTGATAAAATTCAATAGAAAAGATTGATCTGTCTTGTTAAAAATTCTTTCAGTCTAATATTAACATTCAAAATTGTTTCATTAGAAGGCAAGGGAAACTACAGAAACCTTTACCTATGTAATGTTCGAAAATAATAATAATAGGGTACTATTTATTTAACAGAAAGAAAATAGTCACGGGAAAATATTAAAAAAGTAGAGTAGAATTATCGGTATAGAACGTTTATATGGAAGCAGCCGTTGACACGTGTTTCGGACTCTTTGGTCCTCATCAGAACGGCGTAGCTAAGTATTGGATTGAAAATTTGGAGATGAAAATAGTTTAATAAATAAAATCCTCTGTTATGGAAGAAAATCACTTATTTGTGGTTTATTGTTTGAACTCTCCGGTATGGGAGATTTGGTCAAACTTTGCCACGGAGGCGATTAATTCCATCCGAGAGATCTTAGAAAGAGTAAATTGATATTAAAAAAGAAAATTAGTTTTGGGAAAATATTAAACAAGTAAAGCAAAAATTATCGGTATAGTT
>JARQZK010003068.1:115000-116134 GCA_030704885.1 Cynegetis impunctata | reverse complement strand
GATCAGGTGTTCCCAGTTCCTCACAATCACAGAAAGGATTATTTTTTATTTTTATTTTGTGCAAATAATGTGGGCAAATTGCATGGCCACTGCGCAGCCGTGATATCACTCTAAGGAAAGATTTTTGCTTTCAAATTTAAACCACGGTGTAGTTGGATGGAGAGGTTCTAATGATTTATGATATCTTGCACTCTGACTTAATTGGTAATCCTCAACCCATTAAGCTCTTATTCGGAATTTATAATCATTGAATACATCCGAGTAGACTAATCTGTATTCCGATATTTGAGACTTGGATGCTGACTTTGCTTCTTAATCTACTTTTTCATTATTTAAAATTTCTACATGAGCTTTCACCCATAAAAATCTTACATGAACAATCTCCTGTTCCAACATATGGATTGATTCGAAAATATTTTTATATACTGAAATGTAATGAGATGTCCCATCTATAGTTTTTCAAGGCAAGTAATGCGCTTTGGCTGTCAGATATAATCACTCAGTAGAGTTGATATTTACTTCATTTGTTGAAATATAATTCAAAGCCATTGAAATTCCATACAGTTCGCTATAAAATATCGACGTTTTATCATTCAACCTGACGGAGGAAACTTGGCTGGATTTAGGATCATAAACAGCGACACCTACTCCTGCAGAGAACGAACAATCTTTTGATGCGTCTGTGAAGAATTGATAGTAGTCTGGAAAGTCTTTACTAAGGATGGATTATTAGTAGATACAAACCAAGTAACTCAATTAAGTATAGTATTAGAGTCGATAGATTTTACATCGTAAAGACATTCTGAACGTGAAATCGGTTAATTTATCAGTTGATTCATTTGAAGAACTCAAAAATTTAGTTGCGCTGAAAGTAACTCTGGGCTAATGAAAATTGAAGTTTTGACTCTGCATACGGCATAAAAATATTCGAATATCTATTGAGAAATAATTGAATATTGAATCAAACAAGTAGAGTATGTAAATTTCCCTTTATATCTATCATATCAAGAAAAACTAGCATTTAATACATAATAAGTATTTATTGTTCCGATGTTATCAAAAGTAAGAAGCACATAACACAATTCATAATTCAATTGAATAAAATACTGGCAACGATATCATTCACTCATTTCT
>JARQZK010003068.1:57500-107500 GCA_030704885.1 Cynegetis impunctata | reverse complement strand
TATATATATATATATATATGTATATGTATATATATATATATATATATATATATATATATATTTATATATATATATATATATATATAAATATATATATATATATATATACATATATATATATATATATATATATATATATATATATTTATATATATATATATATATATATTTATATATATATATATATATATATATATATATATATATATATATATATATGTGTGTGTGTGTGTGGAAATGTCATTTGCGCCAGACTTGTGTAGCTAGCTCCACTAGAGGATCAATTTCGATTTGTCGAATGACAGTCCGAGCATTTAATTGTTGTACATACCATATCGTGTTCTCTTTCCAAGAATATATATAATTACTATTTAACCTGACAAACTTTGTTCTGCCATATTAATTATTTTACCATCTTAAATTTAAATCCACGAATCGTGATGTGTGCTACGCCCATTCCTGCCTCCGTAGTACGTTATCGATGTGCGATTTATATGCACACTGCAACGGCACACCCCAGGCCCGTCGACTGCTGCCAGCCGTGACGAAACGTGCTTATTGTGTGAGAGAGACAGGAGACCGGATTCGTTCTCATCCCTACTCGTGGGTGAGAAGTGACACGGCTGGAGGGAATAACTAATCTTTTATCAGGGTTAAAAATGATTAGATTACTAAAAGGGCTATTTAAAAATAGAGGATGCTGAAAATTTTGTTCAAAAAAAAAATGTTGGTGGAATACCCTCATCATTTAGGGATATGAAAAATAGATTACGACCGATTCTCAGACCTACCGAAGATAAATGAAAAATTTCATGAAAATCGTTCAAGATGTTTCGGAGGAGTATGGCAACTAACACTGTGACAAGAGAATTTTATATATATATATATATATATATATATATATATATATATATATATATATATATATATATTATGTATATTTTATATATATATATATATATTATTATAAATTCCTCTTTTTATAACCCACGTTGTGGAGTTAATTATTATGATTTTGATATATCTTAAATTGAACTATGTTGAGCGCCTTTGAATTTTTAAAAGTTTTAAATTTTAATATGATTTTTTTTTATTTTTATTTTGTATTAACTCTTTTATCTCAGGGAAGGTTTTCCTTTTTTTTTCTTTTGACTCTATTTTGAAAAATTTCAATAAATTTAAAAATTTTATAATTCAACAGATTTATTAACACTTAACTTTCAAATATTTTATACTAATTTAAATAACAAAAAATTTTTTTAACAATGACTAATATTTATCATGGGACCATTTGAAATTTTATAATCATAATTCCCCAAAATGTTTTTATTTGCAAATATTTTGAACTGTCAAAATTGGCCAATTATCTATCTACTCACTGTTTTCAACTTGACACTTTTATTGCTTTATGATGATCAGGTGTTCTATGTTGTTGTCGGTATAATGGTTCTCTTCTTTATCGCCTTCACGAAGGTTACGTTAATCCAAAAATGGCCTCTTTTTCTGATGTGGTATATATTTCACCAATAATTGGAACTCACTTCAGGTAATTTAACTGTTTCAACTTGTACTTTTATCTATTAATTTATAATTATAATTTCAGTTCACTTTTGTATTTCACGAAGATAATATGGAGATTCAATAACAAATGAAAATCAGCTGTACACAGAGACGATGTTTATCTCTTGAATGGACATGATCAACTGACCCGGAAATTGGAATCCACATCCTTATATGACTTCTTTTTATTTTTCAAAATCAACTTGCCTGGTCTTGATATTCTAGAATATTCTTAATATCCTTTTTATGATTTTACTCATATTTTAAATATTATACTAACAGGTACTGTACATATTTTACTATCATTATATTTAATTGAATATACAATAATTTTGGAAATTGATTATTTCAATAATAACAGCTTCTTTATGATAATTTAAAATTTTTCAAACTCAGTACTTTAACTTGATTATTTTGAATAATTAAATGACATTTGATTAGTTTTTTAACAAATTTGTAAATAAAATATATATTTTGAACTGAAATCATTTAGTTAATCTCATCTACAGATTATTCTGATCATTTTGTACTAAAATTTTCAATATTTTGTCCATTAATTCAGTTATTTCTTCTTGAAAAATTTGACATTTCGATATATATATAGTTTTTGATTCTAACTTGAAATTCTTCTTTATTACATTATTCTACAATAATTTTATATATAAAACAGTTGACTCATTTCCTCTAATATCTCTATATATGATTAACTGTCTTCAATGACTTGAAATTAACTTATTATCTGATATTCAAATTTAGTTGATTCTACGATACCTAAAATTTTCATAGTTATATGTATTCTACATAAATTAAGTCTGTTAACTTGAATTAATCTCTTCTATTTACTCTTTACAAAGATTCTATTACTTGTATTCTCCTATCTATTCAATATTTCATGAATTTCTATTGCATTACTTAATATTTATTTCCAACGATTAATGACATTTTAAGTTTCTGACATTCTACAAGGATTTTTCATATATTCTTGATTCTAAAAGTTGATATTGAACATTTATAATCAATACATTTACATAAGTTATCTTGTAAATCAATTTTACATATTTGAATTCACATTAATTAAAATTTCAATAAGATTATTACATTAATTAACCATTTACATACTTCTTCCTTCTCATATGTTCAAGTTTTATCATTGATTAGATATACATATATCTTTTAAACATCTATCATTTACTAATACCTATTTTAAATTCATTGAAGTTTTCCTTTCCTTGATCAATATCATTTAATATTGTACCATATATATCAATTTTAATATTGCAAATAAATAAACCATAGCAATATATATATATATATATATATATATATATATATATATATATATATATTACTTATATATATATATATATATATATGTATGTATATATATATATATATATATATATATATATATATATATATATATAAAAATATATATATATATATATATATATATATATATGGAAATACGTCGCGTCCATAAAGTAAAAAGATGGTCCGTTATCTCACGAGTTCGACAGCGTCAACGTGGAACATTTCAACCTACATACAATAAAAAACAGGGTTTAAAAAAAACCAGATATATTCCAATGAATGAGTGATTGTCAGAGAAAAACATTTTGAACTCGTTTTCATCTTCATACACTTGAAACTAGAAACTATTGCTGGAACAAATTGCTAGCGTTAGCATGAAAGGTGCTGCTAATAGGTCTCCTAGGATTCCTCATATCTCAGATATTACGCACAGATTAGGGGATGAGGTACGATATCCAATAAAATGGAGTTTCGTAGCGTGAACATACCAGTTAGTAGTTTTTTCGATTCCTTCAGAATATCGTCTTTCATTTAATGAGATTTCCAGCAGGAGATAATTAATTGTGAAATGATATATCTCCAGATACAACGTCTGATGGGGATAGCAGTTGAAGTAGTGGAGAATTAAAGAGTAATCGAAAAAAGACTGTTAGGAGATTATCTATAAGTGAAACCATCCATCTTGAATCAATATTTCTGATGAGGATACAAAATATAGAAAAAGAAAATTCAACAGAAATTCTGAAATTGGAGAAGTATGCATGTGGAGATTTTAATGTATAGTAAAATAAGAGATCTCTGATAGTAAAAAATTACTGAAACCACACAAATATCTTTTCAAATCAAATAATGAAAAAAAACAATTTGACTATGGTCAATTTAATATACATTAACTGAACAAGGAGAATTTTTCAATAATTTAAAGAATTTTCACTTACAATCTCCCTAGACAATGTTTTGAAAATTTTCTTAAAAAATTCGCAATTCAGGAAAATTTCCGGAATATTAATTCATGCTCGCGGGAGATTCAGTAAGAAAATTTTATTACAAACCTTTTTGAATATAGTAACTGAATAGGTGACATGTTCAGGTGACATTTTATTACAATCAAATCATGAAAAACATACTAGGCGACCATGGTCAATTTCATACATTACATAAAGTGAACAAGGAAAGTTCTTTAATAATTTAAAAAATTATCAAACAACTTTCCAAGGAAGCTGGTTATACGTATTCAGCAACGCAAAATCTGCATTCACAATCGAACGGTGAATTATAGAAATTGTCAAGTCACCCCGACTCAAAATCTGCATACAGCTGTTTCGATCTTATTAGATCTCATCAGTGCAGCTTATTGGACTCGGAGTGAATTAACAAATTTCTAATTGTTCCCCAATACAAATCGTGGTCAGTACCACTGGCTGGATAACAATCCAGAGCGCCATCCCACCAAAGATATTGGGAAACAACAATTCACCGCTTAGACTGAAAATGCAGAAATTCGTCGCTCAAACACGAACCTCCTGATATGAAGATATCTACTCTACAACAACTCTCACAACTTTATGTGACATTTTATTATCCATGTAACGGACATCATAGTAGGCCGTTGTTAAGGCTTTGTCTCACAACAGCGAATTGTGAATTTTTTTGATGCGGATTTGATATCATCGGTTGCAAATACACAAGAAGTAACATTTTGTGTATTTTCAATCAATGAGTGTTGCATAAAATGACCATGATGACGAGTTTTTTGACGTTTTGTATGACAAGTTTCAAAGTCAGTAGGTATGTGTTTTGTGTTCAAAAGCAAAGTCGCTTGAAGTCGCGTTTTATCTGTTCTGTACATTATACAAAATTAAAATGTCGCGTTTTGGTAAGGAAAATTGTGAGACGATAAGAAAAGAGGTGGATAAATTAATTCCAGATAATACAAAAGAATCAAAGACAATGATATGGAATCAATTTCTTGAGTTTTGCAAAGAAAGAAAATACAACATCGAGGCATCAACTTCTGTGAGAGAGTTGAATAGAATTTTAAAAGATTGGGGCTTCAACATGAAAAAAAGAAATTCAGAAGATTACAAAGTCTAGTGCAGCTACCCTTACCAAATTGAATACACAAAAATAGATGAAATATGGAATGAAAATGAACCTGTGGGTCTACAGATATAAATCTAATTTAGTGAAATATACACCACCCTGTAGAGCAGCAAATAGTTCATCAACTCTTGGAAGTGAGTATTTAACATCTTCAATATATTTATTGAATGTTAGTCTACAATCAGCACATAAGCTGATTTTACTATTATCTTTTAGAACAGGAACAAAAGGAGTACCCCATTGGGAATTGCCTGTAAGTTCAATAACTCCTTCGTTTGTGAGTTTATCTAATTCTGCAACTACTTATTCTTCAAATACGAAAGGAACTAGCCTAGGTTCGATGAATATCGGTTTAATATCATTAGAAACTTTCACTTCAATTTTTCGATTCTATATAACCCTATATGTTCCTTGAACAAATCTGATTATTTTTTCAATAGCATCTCCAGTCTCCAGCCCTATTGCGGATTTGTGGATAAAATGAAAAAAATTGAAATCGCGATACAAAAATAGGGGTTGATCGTAGAAGGGTAAACATTTGACAGTAATATGAATTTTTCTATTTTAAGTCATGACAAAATGAAAATGTTTATAATTAACAAATAAAAATAGGAATTCATCGTAAAGGAGTGAAAATTTAGGGTTGTATGTATTTTTGAATGTTGTATCTTAAAAAAAAATTAAAAAAAATTTTTGTCTGAAAAATAAAAAATTGAGGGGTGGACCTCCCTTAACATTTAGGGGGATGAAAAATAGATTTTGTCGGATTCTTAGACCTAACCGATATGCACACAAAATTTCATGAGAGTCGGTAGAGTCATTTCGAAGGAGTTTAACAAATAAAAATAGGGATTGATCGTAGAGGGGTGGAAATTTAAGGTTGTATGTATATTTGAAAGTTGTATCATAAAAAAATAGAACAAAAAATTTTGTCCAATAATTGAAAAAAAAATGTTAAGGGTGAACAACCCCTCATCACTTAGGGGTAAAAAAAAATAGCTAGTGAAGCCGTTTCGGAGGAGTACGTTAACTAACTTTGTGACACGAGAATTTTATATATAAAATATATATATATATATATATATATATATATATATATATATATATATATATATATATATATATATATATATATATATATATATATATATATATATATTTATATATATTATATATATATATAATATATATATATATATATATATATATACTATATATATATATATATATATATATATATATATATATATATATATATATATATATATATATATATATATATATATATATATATATATGAGAAACTCACGAATTTCGTAACAAAATATTAACTGAATCCTATTTCAATTATGTGAAACTTTATTCAATTTACAAATAAATTATCTATCTACATTAAATCAATCTCAGTATCCTGCAAACTTCGGATGACATGGAATACCATGATTATTCGATTGAGGGTCTTCTAAATTGCGATTTATATCAGAAGTTTTTATTGACCTGAAAACTTTTTCTCATCCAGATTAGGGTTTCAGTATCAGCCCTTTCAATTATAGAAGATTTCAGTTCCAATTCCGTTTGCTTTCGATTCGCAGGAGGATAATACTGCGAGTATTGCTCTTTTCGTTATACTCTTTGTTGGTTTCGGCTAGTCTAAACATTTGATGAAATTTTAGAAGTCGATAACTCATATCTTAACTGAGAATTTTTGAGGTGTTTTTAGTAACAACCTTCCCCGAAAATAGTAGACTACTGCACTATATCTAAAGTCAATCATGAGGTGCGGGAGTTTTTCGAATCCGTTTCATACTTTCTGTACCAAGATTTACAGGATTTTTTGATATATATATATATATATATATATATATATATATATATATATATATTATATATATATATATATATAATATATATATATATATATATATAAATATATATATATATATATATATATATATATATATATATATAAGAATAGATATATATATATATATATATATATTATAGATATATATATATATATATATATATATATTATTATATATAAATATATATATAATAATATATATATATAATATATATATATATATATATATATATATATATATCATTTATATATACTTATATATTATATATATTTATATATATATATATATATATATATATATATATATATATAATAATATTACTGTATGAGTCATATTAAAATGAGGTTTATTAAAAATATAACACTTTTTACATGTATAACGCGTTTCGGCCGTCCAGCCATTCTCAAATACAAACATATACTAAATTATAATATTCAAAGTGATTATGCCAGGTTGTACAAAAAAATCGGTTCTGTTATCGGTTCGTCGATTGAATCTTCTCGGAGTGTGTATATCTTTTTTCCTTTTCCCTGCTTCTTTCTTCCTAATATTATGTCTCACGTAAAATATTATGATATATTTTACAAATTCTTCGATGTCAGTTCTTGAATTTATTGTTCTCGTTTCTTCCTTTTGAATATTTATCATTTCTAAAATACATCTTTTATAATGGTTTTTTTGCTTCTGTCAGAATTCGGGTTATTTTTAGGTCAAATTGGTGTATTTTTTCAATTGCATGTTTGGCCAATGCAGTACATTTTTTGTTTGTCTGGATGGAATATTTATGTTCATACATTCGTTTATGCATATATTGTTTTGTGTTTTCTTTTTAATAAGCATCACATTCTTTGCCAATTACCTTATATACGGTGTGCGTTTTATCTTTGTTATTTATTTTAGGTTTAAATTTAGTGAATACTTTGGTTGTTGGAATTATTTGGACGATTGCATACTTTAATGTTCATACTTTTTAACATATTATTTATTTTTCTCAGATAGTTGAGGTATAATATTCCATTACTAACATAATTGTCATGATTGTCTTGTGTGTCTCTATTTCTTCGCTATTATAAATTTGATGAATTCTTTTCTTGATTATCGGCTCATAAAATTCACTTGGATAGTCATTATTAGTCAATACGTTTTTTTATTTTTATTCAAGTTTTCAGGTCTAAATTGTCCATGTGATAATTTAATGGCTCTATCAGTAAGAGCATTGATGACACTTTTTTTGTATTTTCTTGGTACTAAGGAATTATAATTTAAATATCTCTCTGTCCATGTGTTTTTGTTGAACCAATTAGTTAATTATAGTACCATCATTATTTTTTATTAGCGAGACGTCTAGAAAAATTTTATTTATTTTGTGTTCCACTTCTATTGTAAATTTTAGTTTGTCATGGAAAGAATTGAAAGCATTTAATAGTTATTGTGTTATGTTCTTTTCTTATTGCACCAATACAATCATCGAACATATCTTTTAAAAAAAATAAGGTTTGTTTTTTAAGTTACTTAGAACATTTTTGTTCGAGTTCTTCCATAACTAAATTAGCTACAGTTGATGAAATGGGTGACCCCATTGCTGTTCCAAAAACCTGTGAGAAGAATGAGTCGTTATATGTGAAATATGTAGATTTAAGGCAAAATTCAACTGCTTCTTTAAATTCTTCTTTTTGAAGATCTGTGTGTAATTTTATGTCGTTCCATTTTTTTTTCTATTATTTGTAAAGCAAGATCTATTGGTACATTTGTGAAAAGGGAGACAACATCTAGTGATATTAATATATAGTTTTCAGGAATTTTCATATTTTTTATGAAATCATGGAAATGCCATGAATCTTTGATATGATGTTCCGTTTTTCCCACAATTTCAGCAATTGAACACGATAAGTATTTTGATAAGTTATATGTTGGAGAACTACATGTGTTAACAATTGGTCGGCAAGGAATATTTTTTTTATGTAATTTTGGTAACTCATATATATATGGTGCATGTCCATTGTGGCAAATTAATTTATCTTTAAGTTCTTTGTTTATTATATTCCTCTTAAACCAACTATTCACCATTTTATTAGGAAGAAAGAAGCAGGGAAAAGGAAAAAAGATATACACACTCCGAGAAGATTCAATCGACGAACCGATAACAGAACCGATTTTTTGTACAACCTGGCATAATTCACTTTGAATATTATAATTTAGTATATGTTTGTATTTGAGAATGGCTGGACGGCCGAAACGCGTTATACATGTAAAAAGTGTTATATTTTTAATAAACCTCATTTTAATATGACCTCATACCAGTAAAATATTATTTAATTAATAAATTAGGTCAGTTACAAAATTATCAAAAAATATATATATATATATATATCAAAAAATCCTGTAAATCTTGGTACAGAAAGTATGAAACGGATTCGATATATATATATATATATATATATATATATATATATATATATATATATATATATATATATATATATATATATATATATATATATATATATATATATATATATATATATATATATATATTTATATATATATATATACTAGCTGACCCGGCAAACGTTGTTCTGCCATAAATTATTTTTATCTATCTATCTTTCTATCTATTCATCTATCTGCCGATTTATTTTTTTTTATCTATCTATCTAACTATCTAGATAGTTACCTATCTTTCTATCTATTTACATATCTCTCTATCAATCTATCTGACCCGGCGAACGTTGTTCTGTCATATAAATTATTTTTATCTACATATATTTCTATCTATTCATCTATCTGACAAATAAGGGTAAATCGTAGAAGGGTGAAAATTTAGGATTGTATGTATTTTTGTATGCTGTATCATAAAAAAATAAAAACAAAAAATTTTGTCTAAAAAATAAAATAAAAAATTTAGGGGTGGACTACCCTTGACATTTAGGGGAATGAAAAATAGATGTTGGCCGATTCTCAGACCTATTCAAAATGCTCACAAAATTTCATGAGAATCGGTCAAGCCGTTTCGGAGGAGTATGGGAACGAACATTGTGACAGGAGAATTTTATATATAAGATATATATATATATATATATATATATATATATATATATATATATATATATATATATATATATATATATGTATATATATATATATATATATATATATATATATATATATATATATATATATATATATATATATATATATATATATATGTATATATATATATATATATATATGTATATATAGTGTCTATTTTAATTATTTTCCCTGGTTTATTTTGGAATTTTCAGCGGTTTCCATTAGATCAAATGAAAATAAATTCAATCATGAGGTGCGGGAGTTTTTCGAATCCGTTTCATACTTTCTGTACCAAGATTTACAGGATTTTTTGATATATATATACATATATAATATATATATATATATATATATATATATATATATATATATATATATATATATATATATATATATATATATATATATTATCTATTTTAATTATTTTCCCTGGTTTATTTTGGAATTTTCAGCGGTTTCCATTAGATCAAATGGTTCTAGGGTTCTTATAGAGGTCGAAAATTTTTCAAATCTGTGGCAAAATATGTGGCTGTTAATTATGATTAATATATATCTCAAATAAAAAACCTTCTAGGTGAACTTGGAATTTCCCTATATCCTTTGAAGGAGAATATTAGTAAATTCGACATATGTGCCACACACGATCGAAATACTATAGAAAGTCTTTATTTGTGGAATTTGTGGAAATTTGATTTATCGAATTTCTTCTATGTTTTGTTTCAGATATTTTATAGATAATGGAAGTCCAGAATTTTTCAAATAAAGTAAATACATTGCCCAAACCATCAAAACTAACTAGACAGTCTGTTCCGCTAAGTAGTGACCCTTCTTTCGACCGAGTGGGCAAAGACATCGAATCCACATATCCACCTCATTCTCAGAAGAGCAGTAATGACATGAGAACAAATCACAGCGTCACCCATCGGAAACCGATAGGTATCTAACTTCAGATCCAACAGAAATGACAATCACCGAAATCTCATACTTCTCATACATAGGTGGCCATCATCTATGCGAAGTTCTGCAGCGTAGGTAGCAATGCTCAAATTCTTCCCATCGTTTTCAGGGATCAGATCGGCAGTTAATATTGAAAATGAATATTTGTGCTAAACGGGCACAGCCTATTAGAAGAACTCTGTTTCAAACATAAGTTTAAGGCAGATATTGTTTCGTTGACTGCTTGAGTTGTTAAATTTGCGTTCATCTCTAGATATCGCTTAACAATATTTTTAACTTCTTGAGTTGACGTGAAAGAAAATAAGTTGATAACGTCAAATGAAATTAATAATATAATATACAAACAAGAAGACGGATTGCCCATGGAATCACCGTTATCGCCTTTGTTGAGTGAAATTTTCATATTCATAACTTAAAAGAAAAAATTTTCAATGCTGATAATAATTTAATTACTAACGTTTCATTATGGAGGCGTTATGTAGATGATATTTTTTGTATTTGGACCGGTACAGATAGGCAGTTAGATAATTTCCTTAAATAAATAAATACTTTCTACAACTCGATTCAATTTACAAAAGAAGTAGAAAACGAAAACGGTACCTTGAATTTTTCAGACGTTCAGATTGCTAGGAATTTGAATTATCTTACTTTCAATATTTATAGAAAACCAACCTTCACAGATACTTTAATTCACAGCGACAGTAACCAACACATTAAAATAAAATTCAGTGCTTTTCATTCGTTCATACATAGGTTGTTCACGATTCCATTATCGGAAACAAATTTTCAAACTGAAGTTAATACAATTAAATTATTAGCCATCTATTACGGTTACAATGAAAGTCTTATCGACAAGCTCATTGGGAAAAAACGAATAAAGTATCTGTTGCAATCAATATACCCCACGCAAACTATTAATGAAGAACAAAAATACTTCCCAATAAATTATGTGCCTAATTTGAGTAGCAAAATTTGTAACAGACTATCGAAAAAGAACGTTAAAACAATTTGTACAAATAAAAGAAACTTGAAGTCATTCTTGGTCAATAATAAAGAAAAATCTAACATCGGAGAAAACAGTGGTATTTACAAAATATTTTGCGACGAATGTCCTGCTTTCTATATTGGACAGACAGGAAGGAATATAAATATTCGTGTTGAAGAACATAAAAAGTCAATTTTACACCAGGATTTCAACAAAACCAAATTGTTACATTCAGGTAACAAAGGAAAACGCCTTGACCTTCTTGAAATTCTCGAAATAAGTTCCGCCCATAATAGTCAATTACCCCTTTTTAACGAACAAATTGATTTATATCATATATCACCTTTGCTTTTGTATGTTTTATAAATTACGATGCAATACTTTCCTGTACTGTCTTGATAATGAGTTCATAACTCGAAACATGTCGACTTTTCGTTACTGCTAAATACAGTATCTGAATATTTTTTATATTGTGAAACATAAGCCAAGTGTTTTTATTTTAAAGTTTATATATATATATATATATATATATATATATATATATATATATATATATATATATATATATATATATATATATATATATATATATATATATATATATATATATATATATATATATATTATAAGTACCTTACAATCTCCACTCAATAGAAATTTCTTCAATCAAGCTGACGAAATGTTCCTCACAGTATTTCAATAGTGTTTTGTGATATTCGTATAACTATTGTATCCAAATACAGTTACAGTTTTCACATTCATCGTTCATTTACACAATGTAATACATGCTAAATGTGAATTGCCCATGTATTCAAATTAGTCTGAATATATTTCTGTAAGAGATTTATTTACCTGATTGTTGAATTTATGGAACAAATACCGGCATATTAAAGCACATTCTGTTCCCGATAGAATTGTTAACAACGAATTGTATTTTTGTATGAGTAATTATGAGAATGAAATCAATTAGTTCATATTAAAAAAGATTACTGAGTAATGGCGTATATTTCTTTACTTTTTTCACACAATCAATTCAGCTCTCATTTCTGTCTCCGTTTCAATCAGTTCTAGTCCATTTTAGCATGATTTGATATGATGCTATGGAACAGCATGGGTTCATGACTAGGGGATCTTCCGTTACAAATTTAGTTGAGTTTTCACAATTCATGTATGAAGAATTTGACAAGGGAGGAAAAGTTGATGTAGTCTACAAAGATTTTCAAAAGGCTCTCGATAAGATTAATCAGTAATTACACACAGTTAAATCTAAGAGGCTTTTTGGATTTTCAGGTAGCTTGTCACTTCTCATGGTGTCTTACTTGAGCAATCGTATTCAATTTATATAAATTGAGATTTGCAGATCCAGTGTGTTTCTGGTTAATGCGGAGTGCCGCACGGATCCAATCTTGAACACCTGTAATTTGTGTTTTTTGTGAACTATCTCTTGGAGGGGGTAAGCTGTCTTATGTATCATATGTGGACGATCTTGAAATTTATATAAGCACCTCATCTGTAGATGATTGATTGAAGCTACAGAGTGACCTGAGCGCTATCAATGTGTGGTGTAGTCATAATTATTTTTATTTGAATGTCATGAAATGTAACGTTGTTAGTTTTACTAGAATGGTTAACGCGATAAAATTTGACTACAACATTAAGGTTGTTAATCTGCCTCGACTTTCATACCTCATATCACTTAGTTGATTTCATTTTCCAGGAGAGTGGATAGTTTTATTGTTCGCAATACACAGTTGTTCTCGAATTCCTCAACATTGTTCCATTTATAAAACTCCCTAGTCCCTAGCAAACCTGAGTACGTCTGTCTTGTTTGGCGTCCAATATATAATTGCCACATACACCACCAGGAGGCATTACAGAGGAGAATATTCTTGAAGTGGCTCTCATTTCGGTAATATGGTTCATACCCAGCTAGGGTTTATGAGCATGCTGCTTTTCTGTATAGATTCAACAGGAGAAGCCTTCTAACCAGGAAAGGTTTGAATGCATTAAAATTTATAATCAATTTACTCAATCATAATCTAGGCTGTACGGTGCTGCTGGGTAAATATGATTTTCTTGTGTCTAGAATGCGTACTATAACAAGCCAACTTTTCTCTGTAAGAACTCCAAGAACCTCCCCCAATCGCCACTAAGTTTTGCTTGTTTTATTGATAGTCCGCTCTCCAATCAGTGTGATTTGCATTGTGATTCGCTGGTTTCCATTTGTAGCTAATATTTTAAAATTAGTTTGTAATATATGGTGGTTTCTTTTCGGTTCAGTTTTCTGGGTTACACTTGATATCTAAGATGAGCACATTAATGTTTTGCTAATGGTTGAGAGAAATTAAGTTGATTGTTGGATTATGTACTTTGAACTTACTTTGTTGCTTTTATATTCGTTAGCTTAATCTCTGTAAATTTTTCCTGTGATTGGGTATTCAACTTTTTTTTGAAATGAATACTCATTATTATCATTATTTATTTATTTATTTGGAAACGGAATACAGACAGGTTTGATCATAATAGCATTCAAAGAATGAAAAAAAAAAGAAAATGCATCGCATCTTGCATAAAAAACTAACCTCATATACAATAATGAGTAAAAAGTTCTTCAACGATACTCTAAACTAATTAAAATAATTTTCCCAATCCAAATTACTCTGGGGACAAACAGATTCAATGATTAATCAATAAGGTCCACCAGGCCAAAATAAATACAAACATAACTACAAAAGTAGAGAAGTTGGCGGAATGTATTCATAAGAGTTCGTTTTAAGGAAAGTGAGAAAAATTCAAATAAATCGACGTCGCATGAGCGTAAGAACTCATTACTGACTGACATTAATCTACAAAGCCTCACATTCCTTGATGTATTAGTTTTTTTGAATGGAATGTAAAACATGTCGTGATATCTAAGCCTCACATTCGGCACATTGAATTGGATTTTACGCAATAACGAGGAAGCTTGTAAATAATTGCTATTGATAATTTTATAAATAAATACTATATCAGACATCTTTCTCCAATTAGTCAGAGTAATAAGCCCAAACCTCCTACGAGCTTGCGAATAATCAGGATTTGGAATGATAAAATTATTTCTATAGGCTTAATATCTGAGAAATCTATTATGAACGCTTTCCAACCTATTAATGCAACAAAAATACTGCGGGCTCCATATTACAGAGGCAAAGTTCACTCTGCTGAAGACAAATGAAAAATATAATGTTAGAAAGCGGCTATTATTTTTGAAAGATCGGCTGTATCGGAAATACATATCCCAGCATTTTATTGCATTTACCTATTACCGACTCGATATGTTGATCGAACAACAATTTGTCCAATGTTAGACAAAGATCACGGATTACTCAGACGAGCTGAAGCGAGTGGTCGCCCACAGAATACGGAAATACGATTCTATTCACATTCTTTGTAAACGTTATGATGAAGCATTTAGTAAAGTTGAGAAAGAGGGAATTAGCCTGGCAATACTCATGAAGCCTCTCGATATCACTCTGTATCATGTGACAATTCTCAGGGCTACCAATGTCTTATCTCTTATCATTTTTAAGTCATAGGCAACTAGCAGAAACTAAGAGTGATGGAAGCAAGTCGAAATATTATTGATATATATCAGAAACAATAATGGTCCCAGGTGGGAACCTTGCGGAACACCCAAGGAATTGAGAAAATCTTCCGATTTGCAACCATGACACCATGACATATTGAGATCTTCTCAAAATCATCGCAAAATACTACTGTTATTATCTCGAATTAATGTCAACTTGATTTCAGTTTACTGAAATAACAACAGATATGAAATAAATAGATAGTACTTTCTCCCTCTTCGTATCAGTTCTCTTTTTAATTATACAGGTTTTGCTTTTAAAAGCTTTTTACTCGATAATTTCAGCCCTTATTCTCGCCTCCGCTTCATAGAATTATTAGTTCATCTATTTTCGTGAATTTTTTTACACGCTCTGTTCAGTTGTCAGTTGTGGTTCATTTTGACATGATTTGATTTAAATGTCATCTGAAATAAATGTCAACTTGATTTTAGCTAGCTAAAATGAGAATAGAGGCGGAAACACATTATTTAAACGCGACACAACAAAACGTGTTGACACCTGATGTACAATGTGCACCAACATGTGATGCCACACAACACACAAGCAATAAATTGTTATTCGTATATTTTTGTCAAATTTCTGCCAAAATTCAGTAAATTATAGGGTATCAACGTATGAACGTACGCTTCATTTGGCGATTCCCGAGTGACATAGGTTGTTACCTAGAAACATACAGCGCCCAACACGTCGATTAGATCAGGTAGCGTGTGCCTGTATCGCATGTCGGCGGGAGTTCACAATGTGATTCTAGTCATAGAAATTACCAGTATTTGATTTTATTCAACAAGCGTCGCGTTTTGTCGGGTTGTATCACGTTTCAATAATGTGTTTCCGCCTTAGGTATAACCATCCTGACAGTTCTTGCTCTCCTTTTCAGTTTTCCTATCAGTTTGTGTTTTTCAGAGACTTCTTACGCGTTAATTTCAGATTTCATTTTGGTCTGCCTCAGTCGAACTGTCAGTTCATCAGTTCGTTTATTTAGTTTCAATTGACTCAAACATACCGTTCTCCCTCTCCCTATCAATTTTTGATTTTCATATAGAGGATGAACTGACAGTTAAAATGAGACAGAGATGATCGTTGAAGAGATTTAAAAATATTTATCTTCCTTTTTATGATGGGTTTTGACCCAAAGAACTAGAATATTGACATCAACCCTATATGAAAAGAAAAAATAGTAGGTATCCCAAATCCACCTCCTGCTATATATTTAGTTCACCGCCAACAATTGAATATTTTTCACATTGATCACAACACTATCTTACTCAAAGGAATTAAGCTTCACAAAACTTCAAAATCTAATTTGAAAAGTTTCTGAGCCAAAAATTTTCTACAGCATATAGAAATTTGAAAAAATTTCCCTACCGCACGTTACATCTGGAAAATTTGAGCTTTATCACCATTCCTTAGTTTTTTTTATTTATTGAGTTATTCTCAAATTTTGTTAATTTATTTTACTTTGCCTGCTATTCAATCCATGAAACAAAGCGAATATAAATTCGTTTCAACCTAGTGTCCCACGACGCTTCTCCACTTTTTCAATTGAGAAACAGTAATTCAATAAAGATCCAGGTTTGCTCCCGTCATAATTACATACTCCAGCATTGTTCAAGCAACGGAATACGATGTTCACAAGGATTGAGGAAGTTATGTAAGTTAATTCAAAGAAGTTTTCATTTAATAAAGGTCACAATTTGATATGAAGTTATTAATTTTCCTCATGTCTTGTACGTACAGCTATTCAAGAAATTGTTGGAAATTGAATTAATATCTTAACGTACGAGTAAAATGTAGTAGCATCAAAGCAACGGGAATCTAATTTATTTAGCGTTTGATTATGTTTCAACACTCGGACTTATATGAATTACTTTCTGTATCGAGTGGATCCAGTAGACTCGCTTCAATATTATAAAATTAGTTTTCGATCATTGAATCTTCCAGAGACCTGTCTCACCCTAACTTGAAGCCTTTGAAAACGAAGTTATAAGAAAAGCACTAGCTAAGCTGCCAATAACAGCAGAAATCAATGGACTCCTGCAATTACCCGTTCTTCTCTATCCTGGTTTTATTTTCTCTTCTCGACTGACGGTTAATTACTTCCTCAGGACGGATAGATGCCGATTGGTATGAAATTTTGTAGTGAATTTCACGAGGAAAGGCCAAAGATTTTGCAGTCAAGTTTAATCACATCGAATTGAGGAGTTAAGCGGAAGTCAAAGGCGCAGCAGTACGTTAATCTTTGACGTTGGGATGTCATAGAAATTTTTGTGACAATCAGCGACCACTCTTTCGCAAAAATATTGAAAATCAGAAGTCGTACAAACTAGTATTTGAAACTAGATTTCATAGGAAGAGTTTAAGGTAATTTGGAATTATTTTCTAATTAAAAGTGAGTTTGAAAAATTTATTTATCTTGATTGATCCTTTTTTGCTTTCTTGAGAACGTGCAAGGTTGAAGTTCTTCAGAATAAACATAAAATCTCAAATTTAGTATATACAAGATACTTAGAATATATGTATTCAGCTCAAAGCTGGTATTGTTATAATGGGGCTCACTAGAGAGATATCGGTAAAACGAATAGCGCCTGTGAACGTTATTAACGTCCTGCGGTATTGGTTTTACGTCAAGCGGTATTTTAGTATTATTTAACAGTTATCGGCAGCGACGTTTTACCGTGCCCTAATTCACAGAACCCGCGCTATTCGAAAATGTGACTTAAACTTTTGACCGAGCTTTATTGTTATTGTGTCTTTTGTTTGACTTGTCATGTTTTTAATTAAATTTGTGTGTTTGCTTTAGCTATAGTCTGTCCAGCCAAAGTTGGCGTGTGCGTCACAGTCATGCGCAAATAATGGCCCAATGCTGCCTACCCAAATAAATAAAATCTGAAATGGTCAAAATTAATATCTGTCGTAAGTAATTTTCTGAAAAAGTAGTTATATGTTGATACAGACCGTATCGTCCATTTCGACAAATATTCTGTTCTTAACATATCAAATCTTATGTATCTCTCAAAAAAAATTAACATTCCGAGTAATGAAAATACGTTGAATTTTTATTAAGTTGTCATTTAATTGAAAAATTTGCAATGTTGTCGGACCCTCTCGACCAACGCGCCGGTAATCGCCATTTCACGTTTGACAGTCGCCGAGTAAACAAGAAGATTTTGTAATTAAAAGTTTGATTTATCGATCGATGAATATGGATTCCAGTTTGAACAAACAATCAAAATGCTTGGTCAAATCTTTGATTGAGTATTTTGAACAAGAACGGGACAATAAGGGACCACTTTTACCGCTTCATGCTGTAAGAGAGGTGAGTTATTTAGAAATAGAATTTTGTTCTTTACTGATTAATTTAATTTTTCAGAGAGTGGCTAATGCTTTAGGACTCTCCATCAGAACTGTTTCCCGTATTTCCTCTACCGCAGAAGTGGAGAGTCCAAAAAGAACACGTAGTAGGTCGAAGTCTCTGACTATTGAACTGAATCCAGTACAAAAGACTGAAATACGAAATGAAATATATGATATGTGCAAAAACAGTAGGTGATCTAGTGAGTATTTGAGTTTATAGGCTTGTGAATAGTTTGATTTTTTAGGAGAGCATATAACCTTGAATAGGTTACTAGAAAAATTGAAATCAAAGAGTAAGTATGAAGGCTCTAGATCATCACTGGCCATAGTACTGAAATATATAGGTTTCAAATATAAAAAAGATGACCCAAGACGTGGTATATTGGCATATTGTTCATGCCAGAATTAAATTTCTACTTGAATATACAAGGAATATGGAGAACAAACTTTATGAATGTGTTTTTATTGATGAGACATGGGTTTTCAAAGATGGAATAAATACACGTTCCTGGCAGGATTCTAATGTCAAAAGTATTAGAAAGACAAAAGTGGACGGGAAAAGGTGAGCTACAATTATTGTGAATAATGCCAGATCGAATGTTCAATTTTGGGTTTCCGTACTTTTTATAAATAGTTTGATTATTGCCAATACTTAGGCTTTTATATGTTGATTGTTTTTTACTTCTTATGGCATTCAGCTAAGATGAGTTTAGAAGGAAAGTTTTGGTAAGGTGTTTACCATAATTGATATTCAAATTGACTTTTGTTCTAAACTGAAATCCCACATTATTATTTTGCTGATATATAATATTACATGCAGGCACTTCTAGAGGTTGGATACCAGAGGCTCTCCTCATGTTTTCTGGAAAATCTGATAATCCAGATTATCAGGGTGAGATGAATGAAGATAACTTCCTAAAATGGTTTGAATTCCAACTGCTTCAAAAACTTGAGAACCCTTCATTAATAATAATGGATAATGCTAGTTATCATAGCACAATTAGCAAACAAATTCCCAAAAATCACTGGAAAAAGGAGGACATTGAAACATGGCTCACAAATAATAATATACATTATGAAGAACAATTTTTGAAACCTCAATTGCTACAGTTGGTTTACATGTGAGTATATTAAACTTTCGTGCCATTACATAATTGAAATTGATCAAAACCTTTAAAGCTGAACGTTTCCTTTGCAGAAACCAACCAAAAAATATTTATTTAGCTGACCAACTAGCTGAGCAATATGGCCATAAAGTTTTGAGACTTCCACCGTACCATTGCATTTTCAATTCAATTGAGAATATATGGGGCATATGTAAACATTATTACAATGCACACATTGGCCGAGATGGTGGTGGTTGAGAAAATTCTGTTCAAATGTGGAGAGAGGCGGTGCAGCATGTGTCGGTAGAAATGTGGAGAAATACTGTACAGCATACAGAAACAATTATTTCAGAGTGGTGGAATAGAGAGAAGCACTTGGACTCTTCCAATATTGCTCCAGTAATTTTTAATTTGAACGATAGTTCGTCATCAGAATATTCTGATGATGAATAGACAATGGAAATTAACTTACTCTATGTATTTTTTAATTAATATTCATTTTGTTTTTATTGGTCTCTCTAGCATTATATTTCTGACAATTATTTCGTCATATCCCCTCAAACTAAAATATAATTTTGCATTTTTGTACTTATTCAACAGTTTCAATAAGTCGGAGGTTTTCTTGCCTATTCGGAATAACTATTTGGCTAGCTTCAGGATATTCAATATTCAATAAACGTTGTTCAACAGCATATATTGGTATTATTTCTGTTTACTTCCTTGTCCCACTTTCAGCACTCGCAACAGGTATGGTATAGTAGTGCTTTCATCGTAAAATATAATAGATAGAGTGACACTTCTGGTAGGGAATACTGGTTAATTTGAATTTACCGCTAAAAATCCCCGTCATGTCATTATTGAAAATTAGGTTAGCTATTTAGAATTGAGATTATTTATTATGTCTGGCAACAGTGTTCACGATCTACGTCATATAAAATTGATGACGTACACGCCAACGGTCGCTGGACAGACTATATATCCGGGATTTTTGAGTTATTATTGTTCCAACAAAAGACGAAAATTATACTTATTATATAGATTCATTTTATCTTCAATTCTTTTTCCATACTTCCACTAGAATCTCTGCAATGGATGAAGATCTTGAACTGATAACTATTGGTGGTGGAAATGATCAAGACATTGAAGTCGCTATTTTGATGAACATTATAAGGGATCAGCAAGATGTTGGCGCCCAACAGCGTTTTTCATTAGACAAATTTCCAGATGAAGACTATAAATTTTTGTTTTGGTTTGAGAAAAAAAAATATTTACAGATTGTATCACGCTCTACAGATATCAGAGTTTGTACGAACACAAAATAAAAATAAAGTGACCCGTAAGTTTATTTTTTTAAGGTATTGAAATGTAGAAAAACATAATATATCTACAATTTCTAAATATATTCTTATTTAATTGAAGGTATTACTGCACATTGCATGCTATTAGAAAGACATACATATCCTATAATAGATTAAGAGATTTACAAGTATTTGGATATTCTCCTCAAGCAATGTCACTTATAATAACCAGAATTACAGACATATTAATACTTACATAACCTTTAACTTTGAAAAAAAAAACTCCGCGCATGCCCGGCATGTTAATTTGTTAGGCGCTATTCCAAATACTGTCTGTGGTTATGCTCCGTAAATCAGGGCTGGCGGTATCATTATTTAGGGACGTTGCGTTAAGAATCGAATCGCGCATAGGTTAAATGTCAAAATATAAGTAAGCGCTAATACTGCCTGACGCTATTTGGGTTACCGATATCTCTCTAGTCTCTACTAGTATAGTTATATCCACGAAGTTATATCTGCCTCAACTCTAGATGGTTGAAAATTGGTGCGCTTGGCTGGCGGGATAGGCCTAAGTTCCGAAAATATACTTTCATAGATAATTTTCAGAAATATAAGTTACATCTAATTAGAACACAACTTAGAGACTCGGAACTTGGCTCATTTATTCCCCAATATATAACACTACATTGCCGCTTGAGTTATGCCCACCCAAAGTGAGCGTTGTTTTGGTCAAACATTGAAAATTAAGAACGTTGAAGCACATCAGGATATTTTCGGCTTTGTTGGTAATTTTTAATCAGAGAAATTTAAGCTGTTTGCAAAAAAAGAGCCAAGAAAAAATAAATTTTGACAGAGATGAAACTTTTAGTACAGCATTTCAAATATTCGAATAGAATAGAATATACTTCGTCAAACTATTTAAAGATCAAATTCTATTACACGAACACGTATTCCAAAAAGTAATATATTCAATTCCCCAAACAAAGTGTTTTTCCTCTTATTCATCTTTGATGATCTATAATTCTACTGAAAATATAAAATTTCTATTGACTTGGCAATATCTCCGTAAAATATGAGTATAACTCACAATATTGGATTGATGAATACAAGTTTGTTGAAATTCAATATTTAATATTTTTTCTAATATCCCCTTTACCGATAATATAATATATGATATATTACAATATTTTCATTTTCATTGAACCTACCAGGATAATTATTCGTTACTATTTTATGGATCAATATTTAATATTCTTCAGGATTTTATTGATGATGATAATATCTTTCGATATTCTTCATACATTCATTTCATATCGGTGTGCAAATATTTATATTGCTTTCTTCTTAACTGCGACTGAAAGTTTCTGATTTTTTATCAATATATAATAATTTTAATGTTAAGTTTCATTTACATGAACCTCATTTTAAAACTTTGAAATAATATAAATTAAAAGCAGTCATTCGAAAATAATCAACTCAATTTCAATCAACTTTTTTTGAATATGGGAAAATTAAAATTTCAAATTAGACATAAATGGCTTTGTTTCTAATTATTTCTATTTTCTTCCTCCATTAATTCACGAATTAATTGGTAACTTTCTAAAACACAAGTTTATATGAAATTTACTGTGAATGGGGAACTCTTTCGACCATAATGTAATTTCATTTTCGAAGTTACTAGTGAATAAACTGGAATACTTAACCATAATGTCACATACGTTTTAATGTAGCTTAAGGCAATGTTTATTTTTGTTCTGAAAATACGAACGCTCAAAGGACCGAACGTATAACAAATTGAGATATTGCATATTTACTAACAAAACTGTGAACAATATACAACACAAAATTGAAGTATGAGTTTAATTATCATAATCTCGAATTCACATGAAAATCACAATAATGCATCAACATTCTTAAGTGGAATCAAACATTTATATTCAAATCAAAAAGGTATTTTCAAGCTATAAAGTGGGCCTCAAAAAGTTTTCACCATATGTGAAACTCTTATATTATGCATTTGTCAGAAAATTTTATTCTTAATAAATACACTTCGATTTGAGATGTCAAAATTCTGAATTTCTGAACGGTGTACAGGGGAGAACAAAATATAGAAATTTGGATTAAGAGTAAACTACTCTTATTTCCGTCATTATTAAAAAAGTTCATCCAAAAAAGTTGTTTCAATTTGAAAACAATATTCAGATTTGAAATGACAGCCACCTACGCAACAAATCAAGAAAAATCCATGGATTATGAGTCCTCATAGAGTACTAGGACGTCATTATACAACTCACTGTATAATTCGGAAATTACCAATTTTAGTATAATTGTATCGTCACTAAAAAGGAGGTTTCTTCCAACTTTAGGGGTTAACGTTTTTCTCAAAATTTCACGGATGAAGAATGGATGCCTAAGATTCTTACGGTACTAAATCAACTTATGGGGAGTCCCACATATTTCATCACTTAATTCTTTTCTGCGGAGATTCACTTAAAATAACTTTGCACAACATAACTCTAATATTTTTGTGGAAATTGGATACAAATAATTTTCTTGCAAAAATATAAAATTATATATAGTAATTTCTACTTCTCCACCTGCTGAATTCATTTCAAGAATGTAAGTACCATTTGGTTGCTTCATTCCAAAAAATCAATGTCAGGTACATATTAGGTATAGTTTTAGTATTATAATACTCTATGAATTTGAAATGTTACTATAATAGTTGTATTCAACAAGAAATAGCATTCCAAAATACATACATATATATATATATATATATATATATATATATATATATATATATATATATATATATATATATATATATATATACTAGCTGACCCAGCAAACGTTGTTCTGCCATATAAGTTATTTTCATCTATCTATTTTTCAATCTATTCATCTATCTGCCGATGCATCTCTATCTATCTAACTATCTATCTATCTATCTATCTGAATATCTATCTATCAATCTATCTGACCCGGCAAACGTTGTTCTGCCATATAAATTATTTTTATCTATTTATCTTTCTATCTATTCATCTATCTGCCGATGTATCTCTTTCTATCTAACTATCTTTCTATCTATCTAGATAGTTATCTATCTATCTAACAATCTATCTAACAATCTATCTAACTATCTATCTATCAATCTATCTGACCCGACAAACGTTGTTTAAATTATTAAAATGGCTATTAAAAAATATGGGTTGTTGACAGAAGGGTGAAAATTTAGAGTTATATGTATTTTTTAATGCAACATCATAAAAATGTTTGGGGTAGACCACCCTGATCACGTAGGGGTATAAAAAATATATTAAGACCTATTCTCAAACTGACTATTTTTATTTTCGATTGCCATCTTGTGAACCTATGGCGGATCTGTGGATGAAATAAAAAAAATGAAAATCGCGATGGAAAAATAGGGGTTGATCGTAGAAGGGTAAAAAATTGAGAGTTATATAAATTTTTTCAATATAAGTCATGACAAAAAAAAAAAGAAAATAAAAATCTGGGGTGAAAATTTAGGGTAATATGTATTTTTAGATGCTGCATCATGAAAAAAACTTAATTTTAGAGGGATGAAAAATAGATGTTGGCCGATTCTCAGACTTACCCAATATGCAAACAAAATTTCATGAGAATCAGTGGAGCCATTTCGGAGGAATTTAACAAATTAAAAATTAGGGTCGATCGTACAGGGGTAAAAATTTCGGGTTATATGTATTTTTGAATGCTGTATCATAAAAAAAATAGAACAGAAAATTTTGTCTGAAAATAAAAAAAAATGAATTAAGCACCCTTAACATTAAGGGGGATGAAAAATAGATGTTGGCCGATTCTCAGACCTACCCGATAACAACGTGACACGAGAATTTTATATATTAGATATATATATATATATATATATATATATATATATATATATATATATATATATATATATATATATATATATATATATAAATATATATATATATATATATATATATATATATATATATTAAAAGCGATGCATCTCAAGTGCAGTTGGTTGAAACAATTTTAAAATCTCCATTACCAGGTAGCTTGAACTGAAATATTGCATCGTTTAAATCTCGATGTGTTATCAAGCGAATTTCGTGTGAAAATCCTTATTGTTCGGTGGTTTCAGGTGGCCACGTTTTTCCAACGAGAAAAAACGAAAAATGAAAAATAATTTACGAGTCGCAAATACAAGGGGTGAATACGTGAAGTTTTTATGTAGGGATTTATATTCACGGGGCTAATTGAAATTTTGCATTCAAGTGGTGGATATTGTTCATTTGTCATTAGTCATATTGCCACATTTTCTGGTTAAGTTGAATTAATAATGTACTCATATAAACGCCTATACTATCATTCATTTTAATCAAATTATTCTTTTATTCAAGCAAATTATTCTTTTATATAAAAAAGTAATTAAAAAAATTGCTTCAATATAAATTGAGATTCAGGATTTCCCGAAATATTTCATATGTAAAATTTTGTATCAAACATCTATCGACGTTCGCTGTAAACTGGAACACGTTCAAAAGTGTCACGAAAATATCTTGTTGGTATTGATCTTAGATCTTCCAATATTCAAAACAATGAATTATATTATGTCCTTTGCTACTACTACATCAAATATTACTTTCTTCTGTGTATCAATTATTTATCATCATATAGATTGAGACAAAAGTAAAATAATCATCAGCTATAATATCCCAAGAACTTTTGACAATTTGCAATAATTTTGATGACCGAATGCAGTTTTTGAAAGACACGCTGGAAGGCGAAATTATCCGGTTATTTCGATGCACGAGTGTAATTTGGGGGAATATTTCCCGAATAAACTTTCAAATTGCCAAACTGACGTTAGTAATGCATAAATTCTCAGCTTGTCATCAATAACCGTAATATGAACTATGCTACTATGCAATTATCGGTCTACAATGCAATTATCGCAAGGCTCTTTCGCTTTCTACAATGCAATCATCGTTTTCTACAATGCTATTATCGCTGTAATTTTCGATAATTGCATTCCATTCACAAGGGATTTTTGACAGGAGGGAAATATCCGTAAGTAATTGCACAAGTACATCAAAATTACCGATGATTTTGCATGACAGCGTGCTGTCTCTTTCTTCAATATATGAAACTGATCTAATGCAGTTTTTTAAAGACAACAAGCTGGAATGCGAAATTATCTGGTTATTTAGATGTATATCTTATATGAGTGTCATTTGTGGGAATATTTCCCGAATAAACTTTCAACTTATCGAACTGACGTTAGTAATTCATAAATTCTCAGCTTGTCATCAATAACCTTGATATGAACTATGATACTATGCAATTATCGGTCTACAATGCAATTATCGCTGTAATTTTCGATAATTGCATTCCATTTACAATACATTTTTGACAGGAGGGAAATATTCGCTGTAATTTTCGATAATTGCATTCCATTTACATGAGATTTTTGACAGGAGGGAAATATTCAGTGTAATGTTGACCTGATTGGGTGAAATTGTTTCATATGACACAAAATGAAATAATTTGATTGGTTGTTAGAACTGTCAAAAAATTTTCATTATAATTGATTTCTAACTAGCTAGTTTTGAGAACACGACTAAGAATAAATAGTTTTAATAGATTTAAATAATTTATGTGGACAAAAAAAAATTTCTGTAGTAATATCCCTAGTCTAGTCAACAAGGTGCTTTTTTGTTGAACTTTTTTCAACAGTCTCGAAAAAACATGAGCGATATGTCATTTTATTCGAAATAGAATGTAGACGTTTTTAAAAAAAATTTCAGTTCCGCCCGTGAAATTTGTGAAAGTTATTAATAATTTACTGAAAGATAAAAAGAAGAGTTTGGTTTTCTGCGAATAACTCAAAAACTAATTGAGAATTTTGATATCTCGAAAAAGATTCGAAATGAGGAGGAAATTTTCTATAATAGAGTCCCAATTTTACACAACGGAAACTGTAGGATCAATATTTATAATTTTCTCAGAGGGTAAAAATACGGCCGAAAACGGGTAAACTGGCTTGCGCAAGCCACGCCTATTTTGGACACTTTATCAATAAACATTATTCAACCATATTGAATAGGAAAATTAATGAATGAAAAAATTTAGGCTCTTACTGGATAGTTGAATGAACAATAATCAGGTGGCAAAAAAGTTTTATCGCGATTTTTCAATGGGTAATGCAATAGTTAATTCATAATTTTCTGCTGCTTGAACATGAACATTGCAAGTGTGGTAACTCTTTAACTATAAATCTGACATTTTATTTGAAATAAAATAAAAATCACACTAATTGGCGCATTCAACGTGAGAATATTAGCATTTCATATTAATATTATAGTTTTTATCGGTAGAGATTCAGAAAATCACAAAGGGGAGTTCATTCGCGAGGAAAAAGATGCACCTAGTCAAACAAGATACGAAGGCGGAGAGAAAAAGGTTAAGTAACTTTTTGCACGAATCTTTAGAATCTGAACGAAAGAGCTGAAAGTTTCTAATGAAAACGGTTTCGGCAATCAGCACACACGAACCGGATTTCCCTTCTCAAGCCAATTCGTAAAAGTAGAAATTTCGGCGGAAATATTCATATAGTAACGAATCTGCAGTGGGACTCCGTGTACTATACCTAGTATTCTACCTGTCGCTTTCTATAATAGAATTCTACTGTAGAAAGCGATAATCGCGTTTGACGGCACTCTGTGTTACAATCGCCTTCTCTTCGGGTATTTCCGGAATTTGTAGAGTAATTTCCTATTTTAAAACTGGCGATACTGATATTTCCATTTAATAAACGTCAATTTTATGTGTGTCATTTCTATTTTTGTGATGTTGATTTCTTTGCTTCAAATTGCGACTAACGGCGAGTTCAAACAACTTCATAACTTTAATTTCCATAATTATAATTGACGAATGTCCCGCCGTCTCGTCTAAAAAAATACTTACAATTATTAGGAACAACACTTATTTCTGTGATTCAAGTTTAATTTTCAAATATGATTAAAAAACAGCCTCGTGTCCCGCAACAGTTTTTTTTCCTATAATTTTTAGCAGTCTTTTCTCTAAATCCGACAAACAGAAAAAATTTTGGTCCTCCAACAGTTTTGTTTATTATTTTGGTAATCATTACAATTAGTTTAAATTATTCAGCTAGCTCTATAGTTTAATAAATAGCTTTAAATCGTCGCCATTCAACAACTTTTATATGAATATGCGACAATCAAACATATTTTTCATTAAAGTTATTAATTTTATCAGTATTTCAGACGTATATCCTTTTTATTCATAATTTAAAAACAATATAATAAAAATTTCTTTGATAGATGATGATAATAGGTTCAAGTTCAAGTTTATTGAGCATGTTATACTTAAGTTTACATTTGTCATTATAAAAAAATTTCTTGTATATTACAACATATAAATAAATCAAAATTTTGAATAAAATTAATTGTACAGTTATAAATAACAAAACACAGAACATATAAAAAAATATTTCAAAATTAAAATGATATATAAATAGTGGATAAATTTTTAATTATGATTTAAAGCTGTCACTTGTGAACTGTATATTTAGAAATTCACTGAAATCAGAGAATGCGTTTTTAATTTTATTACGTTTCTGGATTGTTCAAGAGGAAGATCTTTCACATTTTGTGGGTGTTTATTAAAAAACACTTTACTGTAGTAATTGTAACAAGATTTACTAGAGTTAAGGCGTAGAATATCTATATGAATCAGACTATTTTGTCTGGTGTAATAACCATGAATTTCATTATTCAGAATGTGGCTATTTTTGGATATAGCATGTAGGAGACAAGTGAGAATATATAAAGAGGGAAAATTGAGAATATTATACTAAGTAAAAGTGCTTTTAACATCGTCTCTGTATTTTTTTGCCATAATTCTTATAACTTTAGGCTGCAGTCCAAATATTCTGTTAGCATGAGTGCTGTGACCCCAACCCATTGAAACATAGCACATATGTGATTGAATGAAGGAAAAGTAAGTCGTCCGTATCACATCCACAGGTAAACATTTTACTAAGTTGCGTATGAGAAAGATATTCCTAGATATCTTTTTTGCGAGACAGTCAATGTTTCCCTCCCAGTTCAGGTTAGGACACAGAGTTTGTCCCAGGAACTTAACACTTTTAGGGTTCTGAAATGAAATTTTTCTGTGAGTGAATAACATTTTCGCGGTTTTGTTAAGATTTAAGCTCAGCTCGTTCAGACAGAACCATTCAAATAGAAGTTCCTGAGTTTGTGCCATTGAGTCTGTTAAGTTTTGTTCATTTTGGCCGCTTCTGACCACACTGGTATCATCGGAAAATAACAGGAGATCAGCAGCTCCCACAGCATGAACTAGATCGTTAATATAAATGAGAAATAGTATAGGCCCTAATACTGATTCCTGGGGAACGCCCTTGGTGACACTAAGGTGGTCAAAAGCAATCCCATTTATACAAGTATACTATTTGCGGTTAGAAAGATAAGATTTGATTAAGTTACAGCTGCATGTATCAAACTTGTAAGTTTCCAGTTTGTCTACCCGTATGTTAGTAGACACACAATCAAATGCCTTACTAAGGTCATAGAAAAAGGCTCCTACAATGAAACCCGCTTCCATTCCATTAACGATGTATTGAATAAGCTTGTTGACAGCATCAGTGGCGGATTTGTTTTTGCGAAAGCCAAACTGGTTCTCAAAAAATATCCCATGACTTTCAAAATGATCTACGATTTGCTTTTTGAGACATGCCTCAAGAATTTTTGAAAACACAGGCACAATAGCAATTGGCCTAATGTTATTCATATCATTTGTGGGACCTTTCTCATGAACCGGAATGACCTTCGCAATTTTCAGAACATCCTGAAATGAACCCCCTTCTAAGCTTTGATTGATAAGTTTAGTTAGCAAGGTATATTATTGTGTTCAAGACACTTTTTACCGAGACGAGATTTAGATTATAGTGCATTGTTTATTAGAAAATTTACTGATGATATCTCTAACTTGTATGTAGGATAATTTTTCAAAAGAAAATGGTTTTAATTTATGACTATTTAGGTGTTTCAAATATTTTTTAAATGATTTGTTCAGTTTAGGGATTTAATTTTTTATTTCATGTGGTATATTTTGAAAAAAGGAATATAAATCGTTAGGAATAAAGTCAATTTTACCACTTTTTTCTTGCCCATATTGGCATAAAATATGTCCCAATAAGCTTTATTGTCGAAATGTGTTTTTTGTAAGCTAAGGAAGGATACTTTATCAGGTCGTTGTTGTGAGAATGCTTTGCTGATGCAAGAGAGACTTTGATATTGATATCGTTTGGAAAATTTGATTTTAATTCAGCGAGAAAACGTATGTGTTCTCTTTAATCACGGAGCTGATTATTAAACCAATTGAATTGTAGGTTATTACTACTAGAAGTTGATCTAACACGAACTTTCTCTGGAAAAGCCACATTGACTGCCTCGCAAAATACGTTTAAAAATGTATCCCACTTTTCATCAATATTCGTAATTGAGGACGTAATGGGTTGACTTACATATTCATCTTTCTCTTCAGATTTATGCATGGTTATTATACCGATATTAACAGCACTGTGATCAGATAAACCCGGGTCATATACAGAGCTTTTAAACATTCTATGATTTCCGAAATTTACCAGATTAGGTATTTATTTGGTACAACTTACAATCTTCCCCATAAGTAAAATATAAAATAATATAAATATTTTCGTATAATCTGGGTAATAATACAACAGTATTACTCTTTTTTCTCCATCCTTCTACTGATTCTTTACCAAAACCCAATCTGTTTAGTTTTTGAGCAACCGTTTGCCACAGAAGATTTCCCTTGGCTTTTCCCTCTAGTGTACTGAACTTATTGATTATTAATTACGGCTTTTCGACAAATACATCCAGCAGTAATTGTCAAATGTGCATATTTATAATTTTTAATAATTATTTACCACTTTACTAACAAACATTTATAATTGATAAACAAAACAAACTCAAAAATGACAACAACAATACTGTTGGACAGGCTAATTTGTTGCCAAAATAGAATACGACACGTCTATACACCTCGCCAGAAGTCGATCGCTTTTGTCGATAGAAAGCTATTTTACTTGCGCACGGAGTGCTAGTGGTACAGAAAGAAGGCGATTAATAGAATTCTATAGGACACAGAGTCCCGCTTCTGACCTAACATATTCCTTGAATAAGTTCAGAAAAAAATTGACATAATTAACACATCCAAGTATTACTTCGAAAATATTTCAACAACATGAATTCGCTCTATAGAAGTATTGCAAATTTACTAATATTGATTTAAGTGTTACACCGAGAAATATGAATCCCCACTCTGATGAAGAAAATTTTATACTCTTCATAAAAAATTTAAAGATAAAAATACTTTTCGATAATAAAATATATTTAATAATATTTTGAGACTTTTTATCTTTTTTCTATTGAACACTCTCTTCTAAATACTAAAAGCTGCCTATAAATTTCTGAGTACCTTTTGAAATTATTATATTATGTTAACCATTAAAATTCCGCAGTTATCATGCTGATTGGTTTCGGTTGTAGGTGTAAATGAACTGACTACACTATTTAGAATATTTGCGGTTCCCTTTCAAGTGCTGATCCCAATTAGGTAGAACCCTTTTCATTGTATAGACACGCTATCCAACAGCACGTAATTTTGACCGAACTGAATGCTAGATGTTGCGGAATAGAGAATTTCAATATTATGCTGACTGAATATTAAATATTTATAGGGATTCTCACTTCATTACGTTTCATAAGTATAGCTTCGAAACGTAGACATTATCAGCAAGGTAATAAGTTTCAGATAATTGAAATATAATTATTTAACTTTAATTGCTGATAAATTTTACAGTAAAACAAACATTCATATGATTTTATCAGTGTTACATAATATAAGGCTCTAACATCTGATGTTCTCTAAAAGAAACATAATAATCATTTTTTTTTTCAAATAGGTATTGAATTTAGTTACATAATAGTTTTGTTGGCCTGTCTTGTAAGTAAACAAGAATAACTATACTGCACAAAAAGAAGTATTTTACGGGTGATCGTTCATGATGTTCAGCGTGAAAAGATGTCCTTTTCACATCCTCTTTGTCCAAACGGTATGAAAATTCTTATGTCCACAGTTGCAGCATGACCTTAAACTCTAGAACGAAACAAATAATTTTATAGTAAATTGAGTAAATTCATGAGTGTATAAGACAGGCGCTGAAGCGAGAACTTTCAGCCACGCATGTAGATCAGTAATTTTTTTTCAAAGAAATGATAAAATCAAAAGATATTTCAAATACGAAATGAAGGTTCCTAAAAATTCAATAAACTCTACTGATACATGACAAAGAAGACCTTGATGACAACCAGGTATGTTTCATAGTTTTCGGCACTAATTCATGAGTTTATAGACATCCATGAAGCTACCGTCCCGTCCAAGTTAAACGCCCCTTGACGTAATTGCACACCACTTGGTATATAATTGTATGCTTTTTTAGCTGAGTCAAATTAGCCAAAATAATTGCAAATAGGGAAAAAAATTGCGGAAACTCAAAATTTGGCACAGTTGTTCAATGAGAAGAGGGGGAGCAGAGGCCTCTTGTTTCAGTTTTTCCAAAATATTTCAGGACAGATTGAGTTTTGAGTAAAATTCAAAGTATACTAAATTAGAGAAGAGTAAATTTTCTACAGCAATGATTCTGTTATTCTTTTTAAGGTTCCCTACCTAATAGAACACTTATAGGATCACTTTGTTGTCCGTCTGTCTGTCTGTCAAGACCTTCTTTCTCAGGAACGCGTGGAGGTATCAAGCTGGAATTATATATCAAATATTCAGGTTAACTGTCCCTTGGAGCTGTGAAGAAATAAAACTTCTACGCCGACGCAGTCAAAAGATACAGCCGTTTATGACGCAAATTTTTGACACTCGTCTGGGTATCAAAACCTAGAGGGTACTTCCCGTGAACTTGAAATCTTGAAATTTGGTACGAAGCAACGTCTTATAGCACAGATAAAGGAAAAAACGTAAATTTTCAGTTACATCATATAATAAATTTGTTCCCTCAGTGCGCGAATCCGACTCGCACTTGGCCGGTTTGTTCATACCTACTTCAAACGATTTGAATACAGTACTTATAGTGCATACCTACTACACGAGGTACACGTATATGTACAGGGTGGCCAAATAAGCGAGGTAAGCGGCTGTATCTCAGGATATGTACATCTGGCAACAATGGAATTTTTTTTATCACTATAAAAGTGGCCATGAGAAAATTCTGGAAATTATTTTCAAGTTCCGTATTTCACCGCTAGAGGGCGTAACTAAAAATTAAATAAGAAAAACGTCTTTTTTTTCAAAAACTTATATATTAACCTATACTTTTGATAACACTGTTAGAAAGCCTAGAAAATTCTCTATCATTTTGGTTTAAGGCTCATTGGCGTACGAACGATAGAAGAGGTGGGGGAAGCTATTGAAAGTGTAATCATTAAAATCGGTGTAAATTCTAAACCACTTATTCGATTTTAGCAACTCAAAATTTGTTTGCAAGATAAATGTAGCTGTTTTAAATTTCCGATCTCCTTACTACTCTATAGTTCCTAATAAAAGAGCTAGAGGGAGCAATTTGTAATAATTCCATTTTTTTTTATTTTACTCCAAAAATTCAAATGGAACGGTATATTTCTGACATCATATTTGAAAAGTAGATAAAATTTGCAGAAATATTGTGAAAACCGGACGATGATATCTTTGCTCGTTTTAAAGTTATAGCGAATAAAATTTTTTTTACGCGCCGAGTCAAAAGTTATGTACCGCGATCTAGCGTTCGGCCTCAGAATGTATAATTAACGTATAGCAGGCGACAAAAACAAAAGAAACTTTTAAATAATATTGTAAGGAAACGTCAAATATTTATTAGAGCCAGTTTAATTCTGGTCAATTTGGTTTCTGAATATCTTTTGCTCGATTTTTTGTAAAATGCCTTTTACAAATGATGAAGCTGTTGATATGATTGCGGTTTTCTTTGAGTGCTTTCAAAATGCAGCAATAGCTGAAAGACAGTATGCCATTCGGTATCCAGATCGCCGTCATTATGGCAGAATAATGTTTCCACGCTTGGTACAGCGAGTTGGTACGCGATACTGGGAGTTTAAGTCGGCCCAGATTTAGAAGGCGTCGCACTGGGAGAACGGAAGAAAACATTATTAATGTGTTGGCTTGCGTAGAATTTAATAGGCATATTGGAACTCGGGCGTTATCTTTAGATTTGGGAATAGCTCGAACTACTGTTTAAAATATACTAAACGACCACAGGAAAGTAATTGCATTAGCGCACATCCTTTTTAATACACCTTTTTAATATCATTTACTCCTCAATACACTACTATATAGGCATTTCTTTTTATTTTAAGGCTACACCCCTACCATATAATCCTACACCAAGCCTCAAACGAACATGATTTTGAGCGCAGAATTGATTTTTGGCAATGGATGTTAGAAATGATTCGCGAAAATAGGGATTTTTTGTCTCAGATTCTGTGGACCGATGAAGCTACTTTTAGTAGCTTTGGCAGAGTCAACAGGCATAATATGCATTATTGGTCGGCCGAAAATCCCCGTTGGATGCGAGAAGTTAGCACCAAGGCGCTTGTGGTGTGGCATTATCGGAATGAAAATTATTGGTCCTTATTTTTTTGATGGCACGTTAACCGGTAATGTTTTTTTGAATTTTTTAATAAATGCTTTGCCAATTTTAATGGAAGATTTGACATTGGAAGTGAGACAGACCATGTATTTCCAATTCGACGGGTGTCCAGCACATTTTGCCCGTTTCGTGCGGGATCATATTAATAATTATTTTCAAGGCGCTGGATCGGAAGGAGAAGTCTATTTCCTTGGCCGGCCAGGACACCCGATTTAACATGCCTCGACTTTTACTTATGGGGTCGTTTAAAAGATATTGTGTACCAAACTCCACCCACAACTAGATATGATATGAAAAACAGAATCCGTGATGCCATTAATAAAATATCAGCTGCTCAAATCGAAACAGCAGTTTTATCCACCCAAAGAAGATTGGAAGATTGTTTGGAATGTGATGGAAAGCAGTTTGAACATCTATCGAGGCATTAAATAACTAATATGTTTGGGTTTAAAATCGGTCCTTTTAAGGACCACAATTTAAATATAAAAAGAAATTCGTTAATAAATATTGTCCTATGAAAATCATATAAACTTCTTTTGATTCTGATACATTAGGCTGCATCTTATTAACAGCTTGAGAAAACAGCTATAGTAATGTTAATTAAACATTTTGAGGCCGATCGCTAGATGGCGGTACATAACTTTTGACTCGGCGCGTAAAAAAAATTTAATTCGCTATAACTTTAAAACGAGCAAAGATATCATCGTCCGGTTTTCACATATTTTTGCAAATTTTATCTACTTTTTGACTATGATGTCAAAAATATACCGTTCCATTTGAATTGTTGGAGTAAAATTTAAAAAAATGGAATTATTACAAATTGCACCCTCTAGCTCTTTTACTAGGAACTATAGAGTAGTAAGGAGATCGGACGTTTAAAACAGCCACATTTATCTTACAAACAAATTTTGAATTGCTAAAATCGAATAAGTGGTTTAGAATTTACACCGATTTTAATGATTACAATTTCAATAGCTTCCCTCACCCCTACTATCGTTCGTACGCCAATGAGCTTTGAACCAAAATGATAGAGAATTTTCTAGGCTTTCCAACAGTGTTATCAAAAGTATAGGTTAATATATGAGTTTTTGAAAAAAAAGACGTTTTTCTTATTTAATTTTTATTTACGCCCTCTAGCGGTGAAATACGGAACTTGAAAATAATTTCCAGAATTTTCTCATGGCCACTTTTATAGTGATAAAAAAATTCCATTGTTGCCAGATGTACAGATCCTGAGATACAGCCGCTTACCTCGCTTATTTGGCCACCCTGTACATATTCCAAGCACGTTCTCATACCATAGTTTTCCGCTTGGATGGTTTATGTGTATGTAACTAAGTAATAATAAACAAGACGAAAAGACCTTACAAAAAAAAGATTTATTTGGTTGATCAGCCCATTTTTATTCTATTTACTAGTTTGGGCTAGTCGGCTCTCTTTCGCTCCTATTGTGTGCACCTGTCACCGCTCGCCCCACCCTTCACCCGTTCGAACCTCTCGCATCATTTTTGTATCAATCCAGAAAAAGGTAAGCCGATACCTACCCTTTTATGACAATGTACTCTTTATTCACAGTTTTTATGGATGTAACTCTACCTCCACAATATTCAATAAAGAAGAAACTCAGTTGTGAAGCTCTTTGACAAACATACAAACCTGAAACTTTTTTTCACGACCTTTCATCAACACATGAAATAGTTTCAGTAGCTGGCGAGCAAATGATTCTAGCGCTATACGGTGCTACATTCACTGTGTAGAAAATAGATTATCAACGATATCTGGCTTTCAAAAAATCTTCAGCCACATCTTTCCTCACTTTCTCCAACAAAAGATTCAGCAAGGCAACACTCTTAAAGAGTGTATTTACAAGTTCAGGAATGACTGGGAAACAGGTTATCAAGCAGTGGGTATGGCGTCGTGGGAAGGATGGCACCTTGGATTCAGTGAAAACCACTTAACCTCCAGCTCCGGAGGGTATTTTATACAACATTTTCTGTTGGTGTACGGGTAGTTGTGAAGGGAGATGTGGTTGCTGAAAAGCAGGCATGAAATGCAGCTTGCTGTGCAGCATGTGCCAAGGATCATGCACCAGCTATCCATTAATGAGTGACGAAGAATTGAATGAGGACTTTATTCAGGATGACGACTTCTTTGAATAAATTGATATTGTTAAACAGGAATAATTTTTGAAACTCAAGTTATAACATCAATTTATGCTGTGTTTGAAACTGCAAGTGATATATTTTGTATATTTTTCATGTATCCTTTGAAATTTATTTAATGAATTTTTTTTTTTGGATTAATTTAAATGATTTATGTCTTGTACGTTATCCTATTTCGTTGTACACATAAGCACTCAACATCGTGTTAGTATGTGTCCATCCCTCATCTCAAGTTCGACCAAAGCTCCATGATCTCGGTAAAACATATGACTCAATAATACTTTACTCACACATTTTCCTGTGTATTCCATTTATACATGAGGTATAATATAAGGTAGAATTTGTGTTGTATACTTTGCAATGTAAGTGAGTCAATAATGTTTCAATTGCCTACTGTTAAATCCATAATCTCATTCTCAATAATTTCCTTTTGTTTGACCTCATTCTATCTTCCAACCATTTTGAACTACGAAAAAAATTAATACAACCATTTTTGTAGAGAATTTACTCTATCTTAAGTTTGTGAACGCACAATTTTTCTCAAACTCAATATTTTTTGGGATATTTAGGAAAAACTGAAAAAGAAGCCTTTAAATTGCCTCTCGCCCCTCGCACACCCCAACCCTCGAGGTCTTTTGGTTTTTTGTACAAGGTGAACAACTGTGATAAATTTCAGTGTTTCGCATTTTTTTTACTGAATTTCCAAATTTTACTTGGCTACTTTGTCATTCCTGACAAATCGATTCGCCCCTCATTCTTTCAAAAACTGTTTCATATATGGGAGAAATCTGAACAAAATTTCAACAACGGTTCTTTTGACCAAGATGGCAACCTTAAGTAGGCATTACTCACTGCAGGAATTTATGGTTAAATATGAGGAACCTTATAACGTACTACCCTACATAAAGGTAAAGATTCGTTCCGGTTAACCAAAATATGTAGCACATTCACATTTGAACCTGATTTAATTCCAATACGGAGAGTGAAAAAGAAAACCTTTACTAAAAACTCTATTGACAAACAATCCTTGACTCAAAGATTACAATTTCAATTTATCGGGATAAGGTAACTAGTTAACTTGAGTAATACTGAATATTATAAAAATGAAATTAAATTATTTTACGCAGGAAAATGAGCTGAAAAAAGAATATGGTGTACTGAGATTTGAGATCTCTACACTATTTAGGAAAACCTATCTATATTCAAATACTGAATAGGATCTACTTATCTAGTTGGTAGTCTTGATTCTTGCTTTGTAGATATTTATCTGTATCTGCTACGGATATCTTTTCCAACTTCTGGTGGATTTTATACTTTTCAAATCATGGATTCCATTAGAGAACCCCTCTAATGATTTTGAACTCCTACGGTTTTTGATGTCTTCTAACTCATACGGTTTTATTTGGAATTCCACTCCTGGAGGTTTTATTTAAAATTCCATACCAGGAGGGTTTTATTCATTTCTTAACTCCTAGTGGTTTTGCTGAAAAGTATATCAGGAAACTTATTTTACGAAACTAATTTCTTGTTTGTTGAGTGGATTCCTATCTCGTAAATCTTATATACAATTATTCAGTTTTTTTGTTCGAGAAAAAAACAACATAAATTTTCATCAACGCAACAAGATGAGAAACTCGAAGATAAAAAAAAATTTGATATAATAAAGTTAGAACTGAGAGTGAATTAATGAAAATGCGTTATGTGAAAGGATTATTGAAATATTCCGTAATATGAATTTCTATATGTCAGAGAAAATTTTGAGTTTTTGGGGTGAAAACTGCAAATGAAATTCATAAATTTGATCAATACAGTATAATCTATGGAATTAATCATTAAGAAGAAACACTTGCATATTCGATACTCAAGAAATTTATTTCAAAATGAAAATTTAAAACTTTTTACATTCAAAACTATCTTATATTAACATGACTACTTCTCTGATGTTACAATTCGGAAAAAAAGGAATACATTCTCAATCATTTCGACTTATTGGATTTTTTCCCCTCTACCACCATTAACGTGAAACATATTGATCCAATTTGAACTACGGATCTTTCATACAGGTGAAATAACACATAGTATGAATTCAGAAAATAATAACTAGAAATTATAGTATTTCCGAAGGAAAACATTCAGAAACTACCTTATTTTTGAGAATTGAATAGTCAGTAAAATAATTTTTTTTTAATTCAAAATATTCTCAATCCTGTATTGCTAATTTTCAATCCAAATTTTTTATGTTTAAATGATTATATACATAAGGATATTCTCAAATTACAAACGAATGAATTTTGCCGCCTTTAGTATTTACATTTTTCCAATGACATTAAAATTTCCATACATTTTAGCATCTAACTAAAAGTGTTTGTATTACTATTGTGAAAGCTTTGCTGTTCAATATAGGAACTTCAAATCTCCCAGTATTACTAAATTCCGGAATATACTGATTTTCTAAGTCAGGCAGACCTCCATATCTAAGGCTATTCAATTACTACACAGTTTTGTTCTTATCAGTCCAACCAAATTTTCTGAAAATCCATACCATAGATTTATCTTTCATAAAATCCGAATTTAAAGGAGAGGAATAAAAAGTATAACAGGAATGATTTTGGAGCTGAAGACATTCCACTCAATTATAGGAGAAAGAATAGCTCATTACATTTGTATCTGATTCCTACTCCAACAAATTTCTCGAATCTCTAGATGAACATGTTAGATAATTATAATTTCCACTAAGTTAATCGGCTAGAAAATAGGAAACCACTAATTGTATCAAAAACCGCTGGCTCGCCAAGAAGCAATCTGCATATTGCAGCATGTTCAAACAGTTGTACTAGAAAATCATCTTATACTATAGTTTCAACTTCTTTGGAATATTCATCGAACCACGTATTGTGCAGTTGTTCAGAATACCTATGAGGCTGCTAATGGAGACAGTTTCATCGAAATAATTTTGACCTACTTAATTTCTGACATGTTTGAAATCGTAGTATCCTTCTCGTCATGATTTTAATATGATGCGTTTTTCAGATGGGGTAATGCCAGTGTGTAGTTAGTTGTAAACACAAATTTGCGTGTCTGCTACAGTTATGGGTTATGGTATACAGAACCCTTAAACTAGCGATTAATGCATTGAGAAAACTCATATTCAACTGACTAGATATGTATTGCTATGGAGAAAGAAAGGATTATTTTGATTTCAATTTTAATTTTCAAAACTCCGTCAGGGGATCTCTGATCCAGTCTGCATTTATTCAATTTTCAAATAAGTACGTTAGTGGACTTTTTATTATATATTGGATAGCGAAGGTAGGTTTCACATTCACAGCTATTTATATTAAATTATACTTGTCTTTTTTTAGCCATAGCAGGCCATTTTATTTAGAAAACTGACATTGTTGAACAGTTTATGTTTCTTCACGAAATTTGTAACTTTTCCAAAAAAGGACCCCGCACGGGAACCCATATAAAATGGTTCTCGTTGGAATTTCTCAATTTTTTTATATGTTTTTAAATCCTTTGTTATCACCAACATGTGAATGTTTTAAACAGTTTCTATATCTAGTTTCGATTTTATGAATTTTTGAAATGTTGCGATTAAGCCAATTGCGATAATTGTTTAAAAGAATTTTTCCATGTGCAATTAATTTATTATAATATTTTTGAGAGTAATTATGTGAACAGTTTCCAGAGAATATATATATTTCATCATTTTTCTAACAATTTCAGATCAGTACCTACAGGGTGGCTCTGAAATAGTCACAGAGTTGGTCAAAAATTAAATTTCATAACATTTTTTGAAATATTTTCTTTAAACTTTTATTGGTATTATATTAAAATCTTTTGAGGAAACATTAGGAATTTTTTAAGTACTGAAGGTATCTAGTTCATATTATAAAATATATATATAACGCAGTTATGATGGTAATATTCAAACTATATTCAGATAAAATTGAATATTTGAACATATATTAACAATATCAAAAAACTGTTTATTAACTATGGTGGCCTATTACCTGCATCTAAGATATTTTCTAAAAGAAACCTACTGGGATATTTAATATTATTTTGGTGACGTGCATAGCCCAAATACCACAAGACACTACAAATATGGGAACAGCACCCCGCTGTTCTCGATCCACTTTTACAAGTGCAGTAGTACCCTAAGATTATATTGTCATTATCTATTTCATTGCTTACAGCTTGTCTGCTTGAATAATTAAAAACTACTTTTAAAAATTCATCAGATATACCCTGACGCATTTTACACAAAAAAGTTAAAAGATCCTTCTTTGAAACTGCTCTTACATAATGATCGTTATCTTCAACACCCCCGCATGAGGTATACAGTTCTTCAAACTGAACTTTAGTAAGGGAAGAAACACAGGAAAAATCATCATCAGTGAAATTATAAACACCTTCAAATCCCTCATTTTGATTATTAATTTTCTGTCGTAAGTTCTGTAAGATTCGTTGTAATTGGGTGCCCTTAGGCTTATACGATCGATGTACAAATTGCAAACCGGGTAGAAGTTCTGGCAGTAAAAGGCCGTTTTCGTCCAAATGTCGTGAGCAAACACGCACTATTTCCGGAACATAAATATTGCTTCTTATAAAAATGTCAGTAATAAAGTTTGTTGAAACTCGCCCTAAATGATTGTGTCCATTGCAAATTACACAAGACGAATTCGCTGATTGCTTTAAAACCTTCAGTTTTAAACATTCCGGATACCATTTCAATTTCTTCATTAAGAGAACTTGAACAATTCAAACAAACTCGAGAATTGTTGTTAAACTCCAACGCAGGGTGGTTTGAGTTTTCTCTTCTTAAAATAGCTATTTGCCTCTTGTGTTCATTGATTTCATTATTTACCAATCTTGTTGTAAATCTTACTTCACATAAAACATTACACATAACAATTGATACGGTTATTATTATTATTAAATGGCATTTTGTTAATACAAAGAACTGAATGATAATTAATGATTAGAAATTGCTTAAGCTGAATTAAAAACTAAACAAAGGTACAATTTGGTTGACAGTTTTTCATGAACAATCGCCATATTTATTGTTGTCGTTGGCAACGCTAAGCCAACCAATACTTTTTTTAGCTTGACTTGTATGTGGTGAAAAATCTAGGAAGTCGATTTTCGCTAGTTCTGTAACTGTCATGTTGAGCTGTTTTGCTTACCTATGTAGGTCGGATCAGACCTACATATCAGACATATAATACCAATAGAAGTTTAAGAAATAATATTATATAAATTAATTTTTGACAAACTTTGTAACTATTTTAGAGTCGCCCTGTAGGGAAAAGAATCATTTCTGATCTGCAATTGTTAAAAAAAGAATTAAATATATATATTTTTCGTGAAATATCTACAGTTGGTCCCAAAGTTATCATAACAAAAAGTGTTTCACACTAACAAAGTTTTTAAAGCATTATCACATTTGGCTTAATCGCAACATTTCATAAATCTATAAAATCGAAACTAGACAAAGAAACTGTTTAAAAACTTCACATTTTATTGATAACAAAGTATATAAAAACATATAAAAAAAAAGAAGAAATTCCAACGAGAACCATTTTATATGGGTTCCCGTGCGGGGTCCTTTTGACTGAATCAAAAATTGCAGCGACAGTGGCTTATTTCGGTTTAAAAACGAATGCCATTTTTTTCACGAGATCATGGAAGGTGTTTTTCTTATTAATTTTGACTTTAAATCCGAATGCTTATATGCGAAATTGCACAACACTCACACGTACATCAAAATATCAAAGTCTCGCCCAGAAGTCGAAGTCAAAGCATATTCACCATTGAAAATGAGATTTAAGAAAGAAACTTTCTGCTTCGAGATGCATTTTGTGAGAGAAACCGCCGCCGAAATTTGCAGCGTTGCAATTTATTGGACACGCCATTTCCTTCTCAAACATGGCAATCGATTGCTCATTTCATCTCAGGATGTTCAGTTGCATGTCGTGAAGCTGGAATGTTTGCTGTAAGATTCGGTTGAGGTGATTCATGAGGAAATTTCGCCAGAATGTTGATAAGAAGCTACCACAAATAACTTTACTAATTACGTATGAACATTAAATGGCCCTATTTTAAAATGATCCAATTGAAATTTAAATTATTTAAAAATATATGCATAGATACAGCACTCACAGAAAGTTTGCCGCAACATTCGGTTGAGATAAATTTTTGGGAAATTCTATTCAAATTTCGGGTGATAATAAATTTCTGCACATAAGCTTAACTTCTTACCAGAATTGAATATTACCATTTTCAAATAAAAAACTTTTTGCTTGATTCAGCCATAAAATGCTCTTGCTTCAGATACCTCATTGACAAGTTGGTATATAAGATTCAAAAAAATTAAAAATATTAAAAACTACGGGAATATCTGTATAAAGGCTTTCAGTAGATCCAAATATTTTATTGTGCCGTAGAAAATAATAGAAGAGAAGTAGGGTTCCGTGACTGAGGTCTGACTTTTCCCTGATTTATAACCGTAGGTAAATTAAACGAAAATAAAAACAAAGTCAAGAGTGCGGGAGTAGTCTTTATATTCATCTTATACATCCATGACCACGATTTTCGTAAAACTTTTGATATCATATATATATATATATATATATATATATATATATATATATATATATATATATATATATATATATATATATATATTTATATATATATATATATATATATATATATATATACGTATATATATATATATATATATATATATATATATATATATGTATATATATATATATATATATATATATATATATATATATATATGTATATATGTATATATATATCTATATATTATATATATATATATATATATATATATATATATATATATATATATATATATATATATATATATATATATAATAAAGTCTATGAGTTCTCGGCAAATAAAAAGGGGCCAACTAACGAAGAATCACAACCATTTCGTTAATAATGTCTATATTTCGGATATAGATTATATCCTTCCTCAGGAATCTACGAATGTACATGGTATTAGAACATAATTAAAAAATTAAAATATTTACAACTTACAACTAACAAGGCTGGATGTAAATTAAATCATAACAGAAAATGCAGTGTATGTTGAATATAAGAGTCACCAACAGTACTTAATAAAACATTGAAACAAAAATAAGAGCTAAATCCAAAATCAATATCGAAATCCACAACATAACCCTCCAACGAATCGGAAGCAATAAAATGACAAATGTCAAACAGGTTCCCAACATTCACAGTAACCATAGATTAACGTCTCCGTGTAAGAGGTGTCACCTAGATAGACAAACAGAGGGTATAGATGTCATATGAACAATACAAATATGAAGTCAACACCAAAGAATATCAACAAAGAACAGAGAACAAAACTTTTGACAGACAAACCACGATGAATTTCAGACAAAGAAGCACCTGGAACAAAAACACAATCAAAAATTCAGAGAAAGAAGATGACTATAGACACAACTAAGCCTTGCAATGTCAGTTATTTTATTAACGAATAATACGAACAACGTTAATAAAAGAACTGACATTGCAAGGCTAAGTTGTGTCTATAGTCATCTTCTTTCTCTGAATTTTTGATTGTGTTTTTGTTCCAGGTGCTTCTTTGTCTGAAATTCATCGTGGTTTGTCTGTTTAAAGTTTTGTTCTCTGTTCTCTGTTGATATTCTTTGGTGTTGACTTCATATTTGTATTGTTCATATGACATCTATACCCTCTGTTTGTCTATCTAGGTGACACCTCTTACACGGAGACGTTAATCTATGGTTACTGTGAATGTTGGAAACCTGTTTGACATTTGTCATTTTATTGCTTCCGATTCGTTGGAGGGTTATGTTGTCGATTTCGATATTGATTTTGGATTTAGCTCTTATTTTTGTTTCAATGTTTTATTAAGTACTGTTGGTGACTCTTATATTCAACATACACTGCATTTTCTGTTATGGTTTAATTTACATCCAGCCTTGTTAGTTGTAAGTTGTGAATATTTTGATTTTTTAATTATGTTCTAATACCATGTACATTTGTAGAGTCCTGAGGAAGGATATAATCTATATCCGAAATATAGACATTATTAACGAAATGGTTGTGATTCTTCGTTAGTTGGCCCCTTTTTATTTGCCGAGAACTCATAGACTTTATTATCTAAATTTTACGACAATACTCCTTTTTCTATATATATATATATATATATATATATATATATATATATATATATATATATATATATATATATATATATATATATATATATATATATATATATATATATATATATATATATATATATATATATATATATATATATATATATATATATATATATATATATATATATATATATATATATATATATATATATATATACATATATATATATATATATATATATATATATATATATACATATATACATACCTATTTGAAATATAAAGCCTATACTGTATTTAGTAGCTGATGTTGATTTGAAAATGAGTAATTACTCAATTCAATTAATTTGAGTATTTTGATTAAAATATCATTGTTTCAGAAACCCATGAACAATGTCATTATTATTCTGAGAAAGAAGTAAATCAATGTGAGATAGCAAATATATATTATTCGTTACTAAAAAAACTATTGCACCTTCTCTGTACTCACTGCTGATTCTGTTTCAATCTGGATATGGGGCATTTCGGCCTGTCCAGAGCCTCTGATTGATTATCAGAAAAAGGTTCTCTGATACCTACAACTTTTTATTAAGAATATTTGGACGAAGATATATTAGGTGTATAGGTCATGACTCTATATAAGTAAGAACGAAGTTTTATTTATATACTCTTAATGTTCCTTCTGAAATGTAGTACACAAGTTCAACTAATTTTTATTTTGCTGCTGATATTTATCCGGCAATATTCCAAAAATATATGGATGCATACGCTTATCATAACTTTTCAATAAAACGTGTGTGGTTGGGGAACCCCGTCAGTAAAGAAGTTCCACATTTTTTTTCGAAATCTCTTATTGTGTGTAATATGTATGTATATATATATATATATATATATATATATATATATATATATATATATATATATATATATATATAATCTCTTGATAATTATTAGCAAAAACAGGCTTGTTTAATCTTAAAAAACTCGATTTTATTGAAAAGTTGACGTTTCGCCACGACATTCGTGGCGAAACGTCAACTTTTTATGCTAATAATTATCAAGAGATTAGAAATAGTTCACAGGCAACAATAATTCGAATAAATAATTATATATATATATATATATAAATATATATATATATATATATATATATATATATATATATATATATATATATATATATATATATATAGGAGAATAACTATTTGTAGGGTCTGCAGCAATGTAAAAGGAAACTCTTTGAAGTTTTTCCAAGCTTTCGGAATCGTTTATTCCATCATCAGGGAGAATCTATCATGAGTATGATTACATAGATGTTGATAATACGATATAAGAAACATTGAAAATTATGGTATTTGTTGAAAAATTAGGAAAGTTGATACATTTTTGAAGTTATAATTAAATTTCTGAACGAAATGACAAATCAGTGTCACTCATTTTTTTTAATTTTCAAATTGATGTTTGACATTATTTCGTTACGTTAAATTAATTTGATTTTGTGTTATTTTATATCAAGTGAAAATAAAAAAGAATAAATTTCACTCAAATGGCTTATATCTGTTTTTTTATTGATGGATTTATTGTCTTGATAAATAAAGGCCATTTCTAAAAAAGATCTTTTTGAAAGATGTGATTCTCTTGCAAGAACAGTTGTTGAAAGGTAGTTCATCTGGTGGTCACAATCATTGACATGTTTAGCTAATATTAAAAGACAGAATCACTTCTCATAACAGTGATTGTAGATTACACCCTGAGAGATGTGCTTTAGCTAAACATGTCAATGATTGTGACCACCGGATGAACTACCTTTCAACAACTGTTCTTGCAAGAGAATCACATCTTTCAAAAAGATCTTTTTCAGAAATGGCCTTTATTCATCAAGACAATAAATCCATCAATAAAAAAATAGATATAAGCCATTTGAGTGAAATTTATTCTTTTTTACTTTCACTTGATATGAAATAACACAAAATCAAATTAATTTAACGTAACGAAATAATGTCAAACTTCAATTTGAAAATTAAAAAAAATGAGTGACACTGATTTGTCATTTTGTTCAGAAATTTAATTATAACTTCAAAAATGTATCAACTTTTTTAATTTTTTAACAAATACCATAATTTTCAATGTTTCTTATATCGTATTATCAACATCTATGTAATCATCCTCGAGATAGATTCTCCCTGATGATGGAATAAACGATTCCGAAAGATTGGAAAAACTTCAAAGAGTTTCCTTTTACATTGCTGCAGTCCCTACAAATAGTTATCCTCTAAACTAGTCAGCGACTACCCTCCTCTTATATATATATATATATATATATATATATATATATATATATATATATATATATATATATATATATATATATATATATATATATATATATATATATATATATATATATATATATATATATATATATATATATATATATGAACCATATTTCCTTCTGAAATGTTGTACACAAATTCAACTAATCAGAAAATTGTCTTTTTATTTTGCTGCTAATATTTATTCGGTAATAATACAAAAATATATGGATGCATATGCTCATGATAAATTTTGGATAAAATGTTTATGATTGGGGAACCCCGTCAGTAAAAAAGTTCCTTATTTCTTTTCGAAATCACTTATTGTGTATATATATATATATATATATATATATATATATATATTATTATTTTCAGGGGGTGTTACCACTATAAAAAACTTTTAAAGCGATTTGTTTCTGAAATACACCCTGTAAATGTGGCACAAAACTATTTTCTTCTTCAAACTAAGTTTTATTCGAGTACTTTTTGTTCAATAGTTTTTGACGTATCTATTGAAATGAAGTGGTGGGGGGTGATTCAATGTTTTTGAATAAAGAGCTGAACGACTGAAAAGATTTGAACAACGTTGGTCTCATTGGGAAAAGCATTTATTGTTTCATCAAATTCATCTCAGTTTTTCAGTGATGTCGGTAAAGCGCGTTTTTTGATATATTAACAGAAAATTGCTCATTTCTCCAAAAATTTAGATGCAATATAATGATTTTTTTTCCATAAAAATATAGCGTGGTGATGCCAAAGGTGAAAACCATATCTCGATATCTTGTTCTTAGACTAAAATATCGAAGAATGAATATATAGTTATCATATAATTCTGAAAAGACGCCATTACATCGGTATCTACTTGTCTTGTTCCTAGAATTAAAGATGAAATTTCATAATTTAATGATTATTTAATACTAGTATTCTTAGTTCAAACAATTTTGAAAATAATGATTAGGGGCATAATAATCAACGAATATATTATGCATGAGCAAGAAGGTAGTCAGTATATGAAGAGCAAGCCATGAAAGAAAAACGGATGCCTAACATAACTTGTCGACAAATATTGAAATTATGCTTATAGTGGCAGTGTAACGTTGAAACAATGGTTAAAAATAACAATATACACTTTTATTATAAGAAATAACGCATGACGCACGTTTCGGTGGAACTTCACCTTCTTCAGATGCTAATGGCAAACTTTGCCATTAGCATAGTATAATATATAAGTATATTGAAATATTGATAGTCAATAGAAGACAAGTACTCAGTGCTTTATAAATGTGAGGGCATTGCGTTTACAGATAGTTCACTAAGACAGAGTTTCTCAACCTTTCAGAATTCGCGGCCCAATTTTTCAACCGTAACACACTGTATTTTTGCGTATAGGCTTTTTGGATGTCACATTGCAGGAAAAAACCTTAAATAAAAGTTGAAGATTATTTAATTGGGAATTTAATGATTTAAAACTTGCTCTTTTTCGTGCGGGGTGGCGTAGTAGAGGTGGGGATGCAGCAATTTTTGGCTGCGATTACGGGCAGCCAACTGACGAGCAGCCGACCAATTCGTTAGTCTGTCATGACAGAACTTGGAAAAGTACAAAAAGTTGTTAAAAGAAAAGTAAGCAATGTTAGATACAAAATAAACTTGTCAGAAAAAGTCATATCATTCGTAATCATTAATATAATACTAATTGTTTTCTTGAACCTTTCAAATTAGTTAATTCCAGGTGTAGAATTACACCTATTGCTTCAAAGATTACACAATGGTGTAATCAACTTTAAAATACATATGCAAATACATACGAGCATATTATATATATATATATATATATATATATATATATATATATATATATATATATATATATATATATATATATATTTATATTTATATATATATATATATATATATATATATTAATATATATATATATAAAAATAAATAAATATATATATATATATATATATATATATATATATATATAAATATATATATATATATATATATATATATATATATATATATATATATATATAAATAAACATAAATATATATATATATATATATATATATATATATATATATATATATATATATATATGTGAAATTGAGCATCATAAAAAGTCATGAAACGAAAAACTATATTAGTCCTAGGTCCACCTTTGCTAATCGTACCCATTTTAATAAGCAGGTTTTCAAAGTGAACACCTGCTAACAATATTTCCTTGCAATGAAATCATCGTAGAAACTTTGAATAAGTGTGTTTTATTTCGTATATTTTAGCAGAATTCCTTTC
>JARQZK010003068.1:0-52500 GCA_030704885.1 Cynegetis impunctata | reverse complement strand
TCCTATTACAAAATTCTTTCTCAATATGATGAATTATATGCAACCTTGTCCAACGTGTTTTCATTTTTCTTTCAGATTATAATTATATTGAGATAGTATCCTTATAAAACATTACTTATTTCTTTTACCATATGAATAAAATTCGGTACTGCATAATATATGATTTATATTATTTATATATATATATATATATATATATATATATATATATATATATATATATATATATATATATATATATATATATATATATATATATATATATATATATATATATATATATATATATATATATATATATATATATATATATATATATATATATATATATATATATATATATATATATATATATATATATATATATATATATATATATATATATATATATATATATATATATAAATATGTATGAATATTTAGGAATTTTTTAACTCACTAGGGGGACTATTAATAGAACCGTTGCGTAGTCAGCTCAAAATTTTGTTATTTAAGAATAAGATCAGTATTCTTTAAATTTATTTTATAAATCTGTTTGTTTTCATATCTAGAAAAATTATGCAAATTAATACTTCTTATTTTCATTGTACATCTTCATATGATGACAATATTGAATTTTTTCAATCAATGTACATGTGAATGAAATGAATCTTCTTGATGTTACAAAACCCTCAAATATTAAAACTAGATAGCAAACTGTAACATGAAGTTCTCAGAAAATTACACAGATTTATTATTTAGTTCAGATTTTCAATTGCTATACAAAATTATTCATTTCCGGCGTTCATAAAGATGAAGTTATATACTTTTCAAATTTATGATTAAGTATTGAAATAGTAATCGGAAATATTAGTAGGTATTCAAAAATAACGCAACTAAGCAATTCAGCAAAATTGGTTCGTACTCATTGAAGAAATAATTCCTTTCATCCCCTCACTGTCCTTATCGATTTCATGAAACAAAGGATATTTTAGTGAGGCCTCTCATACCCGCAGAATCAACCGTCGACATTATGCTATGAATTCGTGAGAAGAGGATAAGAAAAGAACGCTTACCTAACAATAAAGATAAAATGTTTTCAAATAGAATAATGAATTATAATCAAATATATGCATGAATTGCGAAAAGGAAAAATGAAAGGAATTCTGCTAAAATATACAAAATAAAACACACTTATTCAATATATATATATATATATATATATATATATATATATATATATATATATATATATATATATATATATATATATATATATATATATATATATATATATAAATATATATCTATACAGGGTGGACCACGACAAACTGCATCGATCGATATCTCAGAAACTGAGTGTATGAAAAATTTTAAATTTTGCTAGATGTCTTAGGGCCTATCCAGCTAAAATATTTTCATCTATTGGGCACTTCCAGTTGTACCGGAAATAGACCCTAAGACGCTTATTTTAAATGGGATGCCCTATATATTATTACATTTTTGGATTCTACATAAGATTTTTGACATATTCAGGTTTTTATGTCAAAAACGACGAATGCAAGCCCTGATATAATTATCAATTGTTCCTAGAAGAAAGCTTTTTTTACTTACTTTGGGTTAGATTCCTTGTTGAAAAGGACCTACTTCAATAGATTTTGTATAATATTTGGATAAATAATCATACAGAGTGTTCAAAAATAAGATCTAAAATGAGATTGAGAAACTGACAAAAATCAATTTTGTCAAATGGAAACGTCCCCATTTTTCTTATTTTGTAGTATTTAGCATTTAAAAAGAAGGTGACTTGATGTTATTTATACCTGAAATTAGAAGTTTTCGAAATATTGCTAATTTAATATTTTTATATGGCGATTTTGCATTTAATCGTTAAACAATTAAATATAAGATAGCCACGATCGTATTTGAGATTTCAAATCATCGTAATGGCACCCTGGATAAATTATACAAATAAAAATTATTTATTATTTATGGACAATGTGATAAAGTTATTCCAAGAACATGTGATACATTTGCGACCCGATACCCTCATAAACAAGGACCATCAGCAAATACTGTTAAACGAATTATAGGAAACTTCAAGAATTTTTGATCCGTAAAGGCAAAAGTGTACAAAAAGAAACCAGTTGTTAATAATGAAAATATTGAAATAGCAATTTTGCGATATTTTCAAGCATATTCAACAAAATCTTCAAGGCAGGAAGCATTAGAATCAGGCTTATCTAAATCGTCAGTTCTAAGAATTTTACGGAAACACAAATATCATCCCAATGCTATCCATATTTTCATTAGTGCAGCATTTGAATGAAACTGATTTTCCAAGAAGAATGATGAAATTCTTTGAATTCATACTACTTCGCTTACAAGAAAATTTTTCTATTTTGAACATGTGATACATTTGTGACACGATATCCTCAAAGACAAAAACCATCACCAAATACTATTAGAAAAATTATAGAAAACTTGAATAACTTTGGATCTGCAAATGAGAAGTACACAGAAATAAACTAGTTATTGAAAATGAAAATATTGATATCGGAATTGGAAATAGAAGTGTTGAAAAAATTATTCAAGTAAATGTTCGAATTGGTGTCCTTGAACTTTTAAAAAAAATTTTCACATCTAAGCAGCAATTATTCAGGGGTTCTTATGGGATGGGGTCCAGGTCTTCAAATGCTATTCTAACACGTCTCATGCAGTCTTCTATGTCGGCGAGCGGCCTTTCCCCCAAAATTATGACATCTACCCATAACTTTTTGGTAACCGACGAAATTTGGTACCAAAATGTTCGCTGCAAAAATCTGCATAATTTTTCTCAATAAAATTTTTCGATTGGATTGGGGGAACATTGTGTTTTTCTTGAAAAACTGTTTTTTCTTTCAAAAGAAATACGCGTGCGGATTACGTTTCAACTCGCTGTCAATTTTTTCCACTTTTATATATTGAAATGAAACTTTAACGGTTTGATCGAGATATTGAGCACTTTCAAAAAATGTTTAGATTGATAACCAAGGTTGACGTGTTTTGATGTTACGTAACTATATATATATATTTTTAACGAATAATCGGGATTTTATCTTCGTCGAATAAAAGAGTCCAGGAAATGTTTGGAATGATGCTTAAAATTAATAGGGTTTTAATAAATATAGTTTTAAGAAGTTTTTGGCGAAGTTGCAAGAACTTGTGTTGCAAAGAACGAAATCTATAGCACTTCGAATATACTGCGCGTGATTGTCGTTTGAACGTACAATAGCTATTAATTATCCTTTCACTATCTATCGCTATAAATAAATCAAATTTTCATGTTACTATCTTCTTTAGAAAGTGGATGAATGTTTTAAACAAATTTTACAAACCTTTATTATAAAATACTAATAAAGCAATTATTATAGATTCTCCTGACACAGATGTCTTCATAATATTATTAGCACATATAAAAAGCTTTGATTCCAGTCGCAAAATATGGTTTTATACAGGGACAGTAACTCTTTTATTAAATAAACGAAGATACATACCAATACATCATATTTTGGCTAACAAACTTTGTTCAAGCATCACTGATTCACTTCTGCCTCTTTACGCTATGAGTGGATGTGATACTACTTCCAGTTTCTTCTCCATTGGTTAGAAAAAAAGCGTACGCTGCTTTGCAAAAATTGAGTGAGAATGATATTTACGAACTATATCAAATTTGACAAATTTACAGATACAGCAAGCTATAAAGATTGTTAGTAATTTCCTAGCTTCAGCATATGACCCCTCAAAAAATCAAAAGCGGATAGGTATTGTGTAAATTCTCTTAGATATTGTTCAGCAATTGAAAAAAATACTCCTATAGATAAACAGCCCCTGTCGGAATCAGCATTAAAACAACATGTTTTAAGATCTATGTGACAAAATTGATGAGTGGAATCAAGCTACTTTGTCAGAAATTATATCTTTTGAAGTAGCGAACTATGGTAGGATTCAACAAGATGAAGTGTTACTTCCAAATTATTTCGAAGGAAATACCGCGATGAAATATATGCTAAAATATTTTTGTTCATGCAAGAGCAGAAATAAACCCGGTACAAGCATTGTGTGCTCATGTTTTGCATCTGAATTAGACTGTTGTGTTATATGCTCTTGTTCTGAATCATGTTGCAATATGAGTAAAAATCAATGCGATGAAAATGCATGTGATGATCCAGAGTTAAATAATGAATTTTGTTCCATGGACAATGAATAATACCAAATAAATGATATTATTTTTCTTTACCATTGTATAAATTACTTTTCTATAATAATAATAATAATAATAAGTTCTTTATTTCCAACAGGTATAAAACCCAATTACAGAAAATAATTAAAGTATAGCTAAATAAAAAAGAAATCAAACCACAGCGCCAGGGACAAAAAGAAAAAACTAATATGAACAAAATGAAACAAAACAAAATTAATGCAAAAGTAATATCAACCAGTATCCCGAAAGCTGAAACTAAACCTAATAAAAAAATAAGCTTATTTATTATTTAAATCAGTAGCAAGAACAATAACAAGAGAAAAGAAAATTACATAGTAAAAAATATAATAATTAAATAATTTGAGAAGTAACGGAAACACTACTTAACTTAACTTAATTCAATCAGATTTAAGTTCAACTTAAGTACATAACTCCTAGCAATAGCTGCAAGTGAATCAAATTGAACGTCACATTCACTCGCAACTGAATTGAATGTATGCCCCATGTACCAAATGGGAGATTGCATTAACAAGTTCGTCCTTGGAGTCTATAGGTGGAATAGTTCCATATTACGGGAAGCTTTCCTCGGAACACGAAATCTCAGAGCAGACAAGAGTGAAGGGCAGTCAATACTGTTGTGCAGTAATTTATATAAAAATTTGAGACATAATATTTCTCTCCTACCCTGCAATGAAACTACATTGAATCGACTCAACAATGCTTCATGACTAACTCCTCTCGGTGGATAAACTTTATTCTCCCTCAAAACCAAGAACTTCAAGAACCTTCTCTGAACAGCCTCAAGATGGTATTGATGACAAAAATAAATAGGATGCCAAATCATGCTACCATATTCCAACTTGCTACGTATATGAGAATGAAAAAGACTTATGAAAGTTGAAGAGTTCTTGAAATACTTGCCATTGCGAATAATGAAACCATACATTCTCGAGGCAGATGAAACAAGCTAGGAGACGTGTGGAATAAAGGAGAATTTCTGATCAAACACCACACCAAGATCCCTCACCCTATCGACACGAGAAAGTATCCGACCACCGACGGAATAATCAGACCTCAATATATCCACTTTCCAAGTGAAAGTCACAACATTACACTTCGACACATTCAAACTCAAAAAATTATCTTCACACCAACCGATAACATAATCTAATGCGAGCTGAAGTCGAGCACAGTCGTCAGGTGCACGAATCTGATAGTATAACTTCAAATCGTCCGCAAACATCAAATGTGGTGATTCAATATTATCCATTAAATCATTCACAAACAGAATAAATAACAGAGGCCCAAGATTCGATCCCTGAGGTATCCCAGAGGTGGGTATAAACTCAGACGACCTTATACCCTCCAACCGCACAAACTGACGACGGTCAATCAGGTAAGAATGAAACAGTTTAACAAGGCCATCGGAAAAACCAAATTTGTTGCGCAATTTCAATAAGAGGAGCTCATGATCAATCTTGTCAAAGGCCTTCTGAAAGTCTGTGTAAATCACATCGACCTGACCAGCGCAGTCGAGTACCTCGAATACATATTGAGAAAATATTACTAAATTGCTTGTACAAGATCTCTTTGACATGAATCCATGCTGCTCAATCTTGATATGGTTCCTGACGGATGGATAAATAACATTATATATAACAATTTCAAAAACCTTAGAAAAATTGGATAAAATAGAAATTGGTCTATAGTTATTCACAATAGAAGGATCTCCTTTCTTCAAAACAGGTATGATCTTCGCCAATTTCGAAATTGTAGGAAATGTGACTTTGCTTATGATAAGGTTAAATATATGAGTTAATGGACCAGAAAGTGCATAAATACAATACTTTACAATAAAACTTGGTATTTCATCAGGACCAGACGTGAGCTTATTAGAGAGTTTCTTGGCAGCAACAATAATCTGACTTCGTGTTATCAAATTAATACATATTGCATCCTGATCGCCAGAATCATTCACATAACATGCATCACGATTCACAACAGGATCATATACCGAACTGAAATACTCAGCAAAGGCGTTCGCGATAGATACAGGTTTATCATATGTTACCACGCCATCCCTCATCTCACCTGGGATTCTAGAGATACCTTTCTTCTCATTGATAAAAGACCAAAAAGAAGAGGGATCCTGTACGATTTTATTTTCCGAGCTCTGAATGAAGTTTTTATAAGCCAAGTCAATAAAATGTTTAATGATTTTTCTCAAACTTTTGTATCTTGTCAAATATAATTCACTGCCATACTTCCTGAAGTTACTCAGTGAAGTTTTTTTTTTCAATATGTTGTCAGTTATAGTCGAATTAAACCAGGAGGGAAAACGTCTATTTCTTTTAATTTTATAAGGCACAGTTTGCAAAAATATATCATTCAATAGTGCGTAAAATTTATCGCAATTCACATCGACACTCTGAATCGGCTCATAAACCCTAACCCATGTGGTATCTGCTATCATTTGGTACATAACCGGAAAGTTAGCCCTACGAAAATTGAATTCTCTAGTGTACATAGAAACCACGCCCATGGAAACAACATATTCCAACCTACAAGAAACATAGAAATGAATCGGAGGGTGTTGCGGATCAACACTCACGAGAGAAAAGTCATCCTGAGAGATGCGACAAGCAACATTAGAGAAAACTAGCTCCAGTAGTCTACTATTGATATTAATCAAGTTATTGAAATGATTAAGGTTGAGAATCTCTGCTAAGACTGCTAAAGCAACACATTTCCCATCCGAAGGTGAATTGTTCACAAACTGAGGTGCATTAAAATCACCTATAATTAACATTTTTTCATCAAGTACGGATTGAATAGTTGAGAGACAGTCAAAAAATAGATCATACGTTACCATATCAACTTGAGGAGGTACATACAAAACAATAATAACAAACATCAGTGATCCAGCTTTAATTTTACAGCCAATTACATCAATATATGGAGCCAAGTCATGCAGTGCCGACAAATCAATGCTCTCCGATGAATTATGGACTGCCACGAGAACTCCACCTCCGGTAGAGCACCCCGTCGAATGAAGATCCCTGTCACATCTATAGACGGAATAATCATCCGGAAAAAGTTCAGAGTTGAATACACCATTCTTCAACCACGTCTCACTCAAGCAAATCACATCGAAGTCACTGGCAGACACCGAACAGAATAAGTCATTTACATTGGAATTAAGTCCGCGCACATTTTGTTAAAAGCAGTTAATCCCAAAACGACTGTAATTGGGCGAGGCTAGTTTTTTAATGGAACAATTGTTGGAATTCCATGTATGAACTTCAACTGGACGACCTCTCCGTCAGCCTTGCGCTTTTCCATATCAGACTTGACAGTTTGGTAGAATAGTTGTTGTCGGGGTGTTTTATCCAACGTAATTGAGAGGTGCGAAAATTGTGGACTATTCTTAAGAGTCTTGGAATGTTTGAGAATGGATCGAACATCGGCAGTACTTTGGAGGACTATCTTGACAGGTCTAAGTTTATTGGTGTTCCTATTGGGCTTGCCCAGTCGTGTTATCTTTAAGCCATTAATGTTAGAGATATTTTGCGATAGGTGAGTTATAACTTCAACAATTCTACAATTGTTCTGAATTCTACATTCCTCCCCAGAAAGATCAGATGGCTGCTCCTGAAGACCAAAAACTACTATGTTGTTTTTACATTGTTGACGATTATCAGATTCTAACATGATTTGCTCAAAAGTTTCGTCACTTAACATAGGATTGGCATCATTTTGAACACTTTCTAATGTAGTCTTGAGGTCTTTAATTTCCTGCTGAAGCATAACAATAACTTCCTTTAAAGAATTCAAATCATTTCCTAGTTTTTCACAATTCCTGCAAGACCACGATAGGGCCTTCTTTGAGTTGATAATTCCCACCTCAGATGCACTTATTCCGACACAGGAATTACCAAAAAAATTGCGACACACGTTGCAGGTAACGATCAGATGTTCCTCAAATGATTTCTTGCAGCAGAAACACAGCTTACCAGCCACCGTGAAGATCCCTTATCGGCCCTCGCTAAACAGATTTTGATAGCAAGGTATCGAATAAACACATGTACTCAAGTAAAAATATCGCTATACGTTTTATATGCGTCCGCAAACAAATAATTTAGAATTGTTTCGTTAGTGAAAAAGAAAAACAATATAATGCGGGTGTTTTTCGATCAAACTAACATGATGTAACGAATCACAGATCAATAATTAGTACTATCCGTTAACTTTGTCACTATATATTGAGAAAATCTCCGGTAAAACCGCAAAAATCATGAGAGTCACTAAGTAAGGTGTTGACGCTGATCGATCTCGATAGCGAATGTAACTTATATTCGCTATATACTTATTAACTCTATAACTTTATTATACAAAAAATATAATAAAATTTATATAAAAGAATTAAAATTCATCATAATAAAGGTTTGTAAAATTTGTTCAAAACATTCATCCACTTTTTAAAGAAGATAGTTACATAAAAATTTGATTTATAAATAGCGATAGATAGTGAGAAGATGATTTATAGCGAGTGTACGTCCAAACGACAATCGCGCGCAGTATATTCGAAGTGCTATAGATTTCGTACTTTGCAACACAAGTTCTTGCAATTTTGCCAAAAACTTCTTAAAACTATATTCATTAAAACCCTATTAATTGTAAGTATCATTTCAAAAATTTTCTCGACTCTTTTATTCGACGAAGATAAAAACCCGATTATTCGTTAAAAATATATATATATATATATATATATATATATATATATATATATATATATATATATATATATATATAGTTACGTAACACCAAAACAGGTCAACTTTGGTTATCAATCTAAAAATTTTTTGAAAGTGCCTAATATCACAATCAAACCGTGAAAGTTTCATTTCAATATATAAAAGTGGAAAAAATTGACAGGGAGTTGAAACTTAATCCGCGCGCGTATTACTTTTGAAAAAAAAAAACAGTTTTTCAAGAAAAACACATTGTTCCCCCAATCCAATCGAAAATTTTTACGAAAAGAAGTTGTGCAGGTTTTTGCAACGAACATTTTGGTACCAAATTTTGTCGGTTACCAAAAAGTTATGGGTTCTTCATAAACGAGAGCTCTTTTTTGGGGTACGCCACTCGCCTAATGGTGGTCACTGATGTTTTATACACGTTATTTTTCACTGTTTCCCATAAATAAAAATCGAGTACTGATAGATCTGGGGAGCGAGGTGGTCAAAGATTTGGTCCATTGTTGGCTATCCATCGATCGTAAAATAAGTTTTCCAGATAATTATTGACCAAATGGGCATTATTTGGAGGTGGCCCATCATGTTGGTAGAAAAGATTTCGAAGTTCAGCCAGGGGCAAGTTGTCTAAATATTCAACTTCAAAATTCATGTGTCATGATTTTTAGGATAAAGTGTCACAAAAGTATCACACATGTATGTTCTTGAAATAACTTTATCACATTTTCCATAAATAATAAATAAGTTTAAATAATCTTTGTTTGTATAATTGAACCGGGATGTTTGTCAGTTTTCTCAATCTCATTTCAGATCTTATTTTTTGTACACTCTGTATGATAAGTTTTTCAAAAAAAAAAAGTCTTAGGGCCTGTATAGGCCCTAAGACATCTAGCAAGTTTCCAAAATTTCAAATTTATCCTAGATTCAGTTTCTGAGATATGCCGATATATCGATGTTCGATAGTTCGTCGTGGTCCACCCTGTATATAATGTATACGAGGGTATTTTTGTAACTCCTAAATTATAAAAATGATTGAATTCGGTACTCGGTAGAAGCGACTATAATCAAATCAAACAACCATTAGTCATGACCATATATATTTCGGTCATTAGTCCTTCAGCAGGATGTTAAAAGGTAAAATACCCACACAGTAAAAAAGAAAATATATATATATATATATATATTTATATATATATATATATCTATATATAAATATAAATATAATTATATATATATATATATATATATAATATATATATATATATATATATATATATATTATATATATATATATATATATATATATATATATATATATGTATATATATACATATATACAGTATATATATATATATATATATATATATATATATATATATATTATATATATATAATATATATATATATATATATATATATATATATATAATATATAAATATATATATATATATATATATATATATATATATATATATTTGAATATATATAACCATATAATTGTCAATTTGATACTATTCGTTTTGATGACTTTTTTCATTAACGAGATTCATGAAAATTTTGTGAATGTTTTATGTAGTTATGGCTACAGATGTCCAGTGTTATTTTGTTCAAATGTATCACCTATTATCGGTCACACTTGAGTAACACTTTCACGAGAGAATATATTATTTCTTATATTGTGGGATGAGACACGATTCAGCTCGTTGCTTGGCAGAATAGTTATGTCACCATATATTATGTTTCAAAATAATTTTTCCCTAGGCGAGAAGAGGTAGTTACCCTCGTAAAAACTTCGTAAGACTGAAATGGTTTCACAAATGTTAAATTATTCATGAACACTACTTCTACCTCTCAAACTTCATATGAGTTACTTTTCTGTGCCATCTTCAATGTTTTTATGGCCAGTTCAAACAGTGCAGAAATTGTGTACAATAAATCGTTGTCTCGCTCCTCAAGCCGTCGAATGCCTGTACTCAAATTTATGCTAATACTTTTAAACAAGGTTATTTTGACATACGAATAAAATTTATAGATTATATGTATATATAATAATATGTATATTTGATATATATTTATATATATATATATATATATATATATATAATTATATATATATATATATATATATATATATATATATATATATATATATATATATATATATATATATATATATTATATATATATATATATATATATTATTATATATTTATATATATATTTTTATATATATATATATATATAATTTTATATTATATATATATATATATATATATATATATATATATAATATATATATATATATATATATATATATATATATATATATATATATATATATATATATATATATGTATATATAAATAATTATATATATATATATATAAATATATATCAAATATACATATTATTATACATAGGTACATATAATCTATAAATTTTATTCGTATGTCAAAATAACCTTGTTTAAAAGTATGTAACCGTATTAGCATAAATTTGAGTACAGGCATTCGACGGCTTGAGGAGCGAGACAACGATTTATTGTACACAAATATATATATATATATATATATATATATATATATATATATATATATATATATATATATATATATATATATATATATATATAAATATATATGTATATATATATCTCTCAAAAAAACAAACATCAAAAAAAAAATCACTACTCCACAAAAACACTCACATATCGACAGAGCCGTCAAGGATAAATTCCTAACGAAAATCACGGTGTTTATGAGATTCCCTGTTCCAATTGTTCCTCGTTCCCTATATAGGACAAACGATCCGACGACTTCAGGGCCGTGCCAAAGAACATTCACTTTCGGTACGACTCTCAGATATCGCCAACGCCCTTTCCCAACATCACTCCCAATCAGGCCACATTATCGATTTTTCCAATACAAGAACTATTGCTCCCGTCCGATCTTTCAAATCCCGAATTATCCGTGAAGCTGTAGAAATAGAAAAACGTCCAAATTGTTTGAACACCAGTGATGACAGTCACAGACTCCCATCAGCATGGAAACCACTTCTCAGTGGTCGCCATGTAACGCCCAATCAGAGTGCATTCCCGCACTGATGAGCGTGAGTACCCACCCCCTCCCCTATAAATACGGCCACGCGACGATTCGGCCCGTCAGTTTGACTCTGAAGAGTAGGCAGATTGAGACTTCAGAGTTTGACCAGGAAGCAATACGGTTAGTGGAATAGGCAGGTTGAGACCACGCCAATCGTATTGTTTCCGATTCCTCCTAAATTCGATTCGTGGAGTAGGCAGATTGAGGCCACGAGTCTGAATTATTTCCCTTCTAAATTCTCCTGAAGATGGCTCGCAAAAGGAGCCGAAACGTCGAGATTTTTCAAATCTTTTACGCGGTTCATTCCGTGAACCAAGTTTTTCAAATACTTCCCGACCGCGGAAATCTTTCTGAACATTTTATTACGCCTCTACGGAGCAGGAATTTCTTTCAAATCACAAAATCCTATTCTTCCCTTTTAATCCCGAAAAACCATCGTCTCCTCTGTGACCTCAACTTTTTCTGAAATCATGTCGTGACCATCGTGTCATTCCCAAATTTCTACAGCTCAAGCATCATACCAAACAAATCCCCCTCCATAACCCGAATTTCTCAATAGAACAAGTTTTGCCCTCCTTAGAGATTCCATTCCACACTACCAGACGCAACCTAAATCACACTAACGAACTACTTCTCAAAAACTTTCCATCACCTTCACTCTTTCCACATCCATCCAATCCTATGGGATTACTTTTTGATCGCCTATCCCACTCCAAGGCACAACATCTTTCCGACCAAAAGACCTTAACCCAGAAAAATAAAACTAGCTAAACTCATTAATGTCCCAGAAAACCACAAAAAATCATCCTTCATCTTATACCTCCTCCATTGTTCACAATTATTCTGAACACCTCCAATTTTCCGAGATCGCAACAAAAGCACTCTCGAAAGGCTTCAAAACTATTCCATCACACCTAAATCCATCCCCATAGAAACTATCATCTCCCAACAGAAGAAGCAATTTCCCATCTTCCAACAGATCAAGCGGAAACTGCCAGGCATGACATCGCCAAAATTCTTCGTACAAGTCGGCCACCCGTCCCAACCTCACTTTTTCTGAGAGAGGCAATCTCTCAAAGAACTTTACAATGACCAAAAATATAGTCGTCCTCCCAGCCGATAAAGGCAATGCCACTTTCATTTCTTAACACTTCTTCTTTTACCCTCGAATAAAATGTCCAATCTTCTTGACACCCCCGACTATAAGCGTATCACTCATGACCCGACAACATACCTGGAGAAAACCACAAGATCTCGTATCAACCAGTCGAATCTCCCACCTGAAATTAAAAAAAGTCTCTAATCCCAAGAGAAAAATCTTCTAGAACCCCTCGAAATTTATGGTCTACCCAAAGTTTCCACAAGCACCTAATATTCCACTTCGACCCCATTGTCAGCGGCTTACAATTGTCCAACACATTCCTGCTTGCGAAATATCTCGCCAAAACCCTTCAACCCCTTGCCGAACAAACCCAGTCATACGTCAAAAACTCTCTTTCACTTCATAGAACTCTTCAAAGTATTGATATTACCCCAACTGATCTCCTTGTTAGTTTTTGATATTGTCTCCTTATTTACAAATATCCCCATTCAAGAAAACACTTTCCATCCTAGACACGAAACATCAAATATCCCAGACAACCTATCCCTGATCAAACACTGCATGGCCAACACTTATTTCATCTTTCAAGGCAATTTTCTTCAGACAAATCAAGGGAGCCCCCAATGGGATCCACCTCTCTCCCCCATCATAGCCAACATTTTCATGGAACATTTCGAAACCCAAGCTCTCTTCGTCATTCGACCTTAAACCATCATGCTGGCTACGTTATGTAGACGATGTCTTTGCGATCTGGCCCCATGGCGAAGACTCGTTGCTCCACTTCTTGAAATCATTTGAATGCATACATCCAAGTATCCAATTCACAATGGAAGTGGAAAACGATGGGTCTCTGCCATTCCCTCGATTCATGATCAAAAAACTTCCATACCAAGGCTTCTCCTATTCAGTTTATCGTAAACCCACTCATACAAACCGTTATCTGAATGCCAGTCTCACCACCATCCTTCTCAACTTAACTCTGTAGTTAATACCCTAATCTACCGTTCCATTCGACTATCTGACGACGAACACCGTGAATCAGAACTCAAAACTCTATAAACATATATTACTTACGGAACGGTTACAACACCATATTCAAATCGACAAGAGCCATACGCAAACACAAAAATATCACCCCACCTCTACCACCTTCCAATCCCACTGAACAAGAATCTACACCTAAATTATTTCTTCCTTACATCAAAGGAGTAACAGATAAGATCGCAAGATCTCTCAAAAACACAAACATCAAAACAATATTCACTATCTCAACAAAAAACTCTCCCATCTGGTCAGATCCGTCAAGGATAAAATTCTTAACGAAAATCACGGTGTTTATGAGATTCCCTGTTCCTATTGTCCTCGTTCCTATATAGGACAAACGAACCGACGAATTCAGGTCCGTGCCAAGGAACATTCACTTTCGGTAAGACACTCAGATATCGCCAACGCCCTTTCCCAACATCACACCCAAACAGGCCACATTATCGATTTCCCCAATACAAGAACTATTGCTCCCGTCCGATCTTTCAAATCCCGAATTATCCGTGAAGCTGTAGAAATAGAAAAACGTCCAAATTGTTTGAACACCAGAGATGACAGTCAAAGACTCCCATCAGCATGGAAACCACTTTTTTCTTGGGTCGCCATGTCACGCCCAATCAGAGTGCATCCCGCACTGATGAGCGTGAGTACCCACCCCCCTCCCCTATAAATACGGCCACGCGACGATCGGCCCGTCAGTTGACTCTGAAGAGTAGGCAGATTGAGACTTCAGAGTTGACAGGAAGCAATACGGTTAGTGGAGTAGGCAGGTTGAGACCACGCAATCGTATTGTTTCCGATTCCTCCTAAATTCGATTCGTGGAGTAGGCAGATTGAGGCCACGAGTCTGAATTATTTCCCTTCTAATTCTCCTGAAGATGGCTTCGCAAAAGAGCCGAAACGTCGAGATTTTTCAAATCTTTTTACGCGGTTCATTCCGTGAACCAAGTTTTTCATATATATATATAAAATATATATATATATATATATATATATATATATATATATATATATATATATATATATATATATATATATATATATATATATATATATATATATAAATATATAAATTTTTATTCTGTTGTCAAGTATATAGCTAATGAGAATATAATTCAACATTTGCGGAAAACTCGTTTGCTTCACATCCGGTTTAGAAACAAGTCATCATTTTCTTTAGATCAATAGTCACGTACGCGAAAAGTATAAATATCGATACAATTTCAAAATCAATTCATTCTCATCCTGATTATAAAGTCCATTGCCAGCTATAGATTTCGAAGATTTGCTCCCGTCGAAAATGGTTTGGTAAGATACATTAATCTCAATATTATTATTATTAAATTATCAATTTATTTTCTCGTGACAAGCCTGATGATTGAGCTGATTAAGTATGGTATTAACAGTTGATTTTATTTTATTTACCCCCATTTAGCTTTAGGAAACCCGAATATAATGCAAGGTCTCGTTCTAAACGTGCAAGATGGTGGAGGCGCCTAAGCTGTTATCCGGGGAGATCAATTCTCCATAATTAATCTCAACCTACAAAATAATAAAAAAAAATTTCAGGTTATTATCATATATACATATAATATATATATATATATATATATATATATATATATATATATATATATATATATATATATATATATATATATATATATATATATATATATATATATATATATATATATATATATAGTTCTTTTTTTCAGGTTATTTCTACAAATAGTTTCTATATGGCTAAATTGAATTGAATTAAATATTTATTTGAAAATATTACTTATAACTTCGAATATATTTCAATAATTAACTTCTATAAATTTCTTTAGTGAAACATATTTGAAGTGCAAACATTTGAGAATACCCATGGTTTCGTGCAAGTTTGTTTATAAGCTCTATGTTCGACGATAAACTTTATCTGAGATTGTTTTCCGGGCAGTCGTGTGTCTTGCCATTAATTTGGGTGTGGTCACATATGATGAAGTCAGGTTTTCGAAATATTGCATAGACAAATTACAATTTCCATGAAGGTGTTGCAACCGTTTCTTCTGAAATGGACTGGACTGCTGAACCTCCAGAAATATATATATTTTTTAAATTAGCATTTCATTATGTTGAGATTTTTCAATATGACACGAACAAAGAAAGTCTTTTGAAATTTTACAGCTTTTTCCATTGGATCGAAATGAAGCTGCAAGGAAATGTACATTGTAATACCATAAAATTAAAACATATAATTTTTTATATTAAAAAAATTAAATAATAAGAAAACAACTTGTCTAAAAACCACAAAATGAAAATAACTTTTTATTCGACTAGTTTCGCCTGTTACAGCATTATCAAGACTGAATACATAATTGCAAAGACATCGCTTGAAAATATATAAGTATTTCGGTTCGGTACCTGGGGGTGGTAAAATGTAATCGATGGGTCCAAGTTATCAGAGATTTAACAGTGGGGAGTGGTTTAAGTCTAACTGGTCATTAAGAAGAATGTAATTATGGGATTTTTGGATCTTGTTTATTTCCATGGCTTCCAGGAAGTTCATTATCATACCTTTATCACAGTAATGAAGAATTTTTGGTTTGAAAGAGGATGAGATGTTATGTTTTTTTGACTCTAGATGTTCCCTAAATGCCGATTGTCCGTTTTTTAGATGTTCTTTTAGCCTGGTTTCAAAACATCTCCCGGTCTGACCTATATATGTTGAATTACATTCTTCACAGTCCATTCTATAAATTCCTCTTCTCTTCATTGGATCGACTTTTGAGATTTTGTTATTAAAAATCATTCTATCTAACCAGTTAGACTTAAACCACTCCCCACTGTTAAATCTCTGATAACTTGGACCCATCGATTACATTTTACCACCCCCAGGTACCGAACCGAAATACTTATATATTTTCAAGCGATGTCTTTGCAATTATGTATTCAGTCTTGATAATGCTGTAACAGGTGAAACTAGTCGAATAAAAAGTTATTTTCATTTTGTGGTTTTTAGACAAGTTGTTTTCTTATTATTTAATTTTTTTAATATAAATATGAACTACCACAGAGTTGATTCATCGTCCATCGAATTTATATAATTTTTTTTTCATTTAAGAACAGTATGTACTTGTTTCCTCTTAAATTTTATAGCAACTGCCACAGCTCTACCAAAATCATCTTACTACAAACTTCGTACGTGGGGAGGGATAATACCTTCAACGAACCGTGGAGCCACCCCTTATAAAATCACACACTAGTATTAGTATATGTTTATATATATTTGAGTTTCTTTTTTTCTTCTCTGCATATTTTTTCTTCGAATTTTTTTTTTCAGGATAAATTTTGTTTTTTTCAGTTTCGAGTATCTTCAGGATATCAATATTGTATTGATATGTGTATCATTCTAGTTTTCGGAAGATTTCTTTTGTGTTTGAATAGAATACATGAATTAATTTATAACCAATATATTTTATTTTATTTTATTCAGATAGAATATCTGACGATGAATTTATTAACAAAAATCAGCCGAATATAATTCGAGCTAATAAGTGTACAAATTTTTTTTCATTATTTTGGAACTCATTACATTTCTACATATAGATCTAGCCAACCTGTATGAAATAGAAAAGAAATGTAAGGAAATACTGCACGCTGTTCCGGTCCTGGAGAAAAGAAAACCGAACTAGCCAGCTGTTTTTGACTGATGGAATTTACCCCAAACACTGACAGTAACCAGGGTTGATGATCGGGAATAGGACTAGCAAACCTACCTATCCTCTCGTACTTAGTTTCAAAATTATATTGAATTCTGAAAGGTAATATTCTGAAGTTGTTTTCCAATCGAAAGGTTCCTTGGTCCAAAATTTAATTTTTCTATTCGTTGAAATAATATGTCTTACATACATTTTATCTTGTAGAACTTCTGGAAGACAAAATCAATCCACATATAAAAATTAATTGATTTTTATTATGCCTAGGTAGCTATTATCTAATAATGCTGATATTACTACAGTACACTGCCGCAAACGTTGAAGTTAATGCTCAAGCTTTTAGCGTCCGCCGCCAAGCGTCGGATGGATATCAACGCCAATATGAAGAATAAAAAAAATTTCCTCCTTTGCTAGCGCTTCAACATAAATTCTTCACTTAAGTTAACTCTTCATTTAACATGACTAATCTTGTTTCGGTGCTAATACAAACTGTTAATATAAGTAGTTAATCAAAAATATTTAACTCAAACTTAATCCTCACTATGGTGCACCTTAAATAATTATTTATTATAGAAGTCATGACAGATATTTGAATTATTTATAAAAAATATTTAGAAATACGAAGGAAGAACTGCCTCTAATGTGACTGATCATCACAATAAGATTTGTAGGGGCATCTCCTCCAAGTTGAACCCCGGGAGAAATATATGAAATGAAGCTATATGAAATAAGATGAGGTGAAATGAATTAATATGAAATGATAATATGAAGTAATATGAAATAATATGAAATAGAATGAAGTGTTATGAAATGATATGAAGTATGTGAAATGAGAAGATACAGTATGATACATGATTAAATTGAGGTCAAGTGAATTGGTACCAATGTATGAGTGAACACGAGAGTATTTTGAATGTTATATTAACAGATTCCAAGGAGCGAAAGTTCACCGAAACAAAATTATATGCACTGTTACAAAATAAATATTTGAGCATCCTGTGAAGAAAATAATTAAGCTAGATACTTAGGCTAAATATTATTAGAATATTGTAAATTATTAACGTTGATACCTGATTTTAGTTATTCATTGTGAGACTAAACAAACTTTCAATTTCAATTTATTTACATATACTGAGATTCGAGAAACATGAGAGATACCATGAGGCACATCAAAGTCACCTGGCCCTTAAATTACTATAACATAAAATGAAGAATGTAAGAAAAATCCATCCTGAGAACACCGTACAAATATGGCACACCCACAAAGCAAATACCACCGGTTAGACACTGGCTCGCCACCTAGTGGAGGAAGAACTTCATGTATACCACCTCGTTGTGCAAACAAACCTGAAGGACTGTCAGATTCCAAATCGGCGAAGGATGAAAAAGGAAAATAACTCATTTTCTTTACTACAATTCGCACTCACATTACCCAGTCACCAACATCGCAGGATAGGAACGACTAAAACTAAATTGGAGGCAAGCAAACCTATACAAAAATGTGCGATAAGCGGTAAACAGAGATGTACACCGACCAAGATGAAAATTCAACTATACAGTTACCACGAGAAAACACATTCCGGTGTCAAGTGACGAAGTGCAGAGAAGCTTTACAGTGTCGTACTATTGCATAAGTCATTTGTAGAAACTTTTTCGTGACCAGTGATGTACTATTAACTAAATCAGTTGTGCAGACGTTAACTCGTATCTCGTATCTCATATTTTGTTTTCTTGTTTTTTCGTTTTTTTTTCTACTCATATTATGTCACCATTATTGTTTTATTTCAATGTTTGTTATAGAAGTTTTTATGTATTTTTTGTGTATGTTTCAATCTCAGTTCTTTGTTTTATATTCACTTTGGGGGCCAAAGTTTCCACAGCAGGGGCAAATGTCAAGTATATAGCTGATGAGGATATAACTAATTTAAAAAACATATTCTTCCTTCAAATGGAATCAAATAATTCGCGAAATAAATTCAACATTTGCGGAAAACTCGTCTGCTTCACATCCGGTTTAGAAACAAGTCATCATTTTCTTTAGATCAATAGCGAAAAGTATAAATATCGATACAATTTCAAAATCAATTCATTCTCATCCTGCTTATAAAGTCCATTGCCAGCTATAGACTTCGAAGATTTGCTCCCGTCGAAAATAGTTAGGTAAGATACATTAATCTCAATATTATTATTATTAAATTAATAATTTATTTTCTCTTGACAAGCCTGATGATTGAGCTAGTTAAATATGGTATTAACATTTGATATTATTTCATTTACCCTCATTTAGCTTTAGGAAATCCCAATATAATGAAAGGTCTCGTTCTAAACGTGACACTATATTAATATTTAAAACATTATTTTATCTTCAGGTTGAAATCTCGTCCAAAACATTCCCCAAAAGATTTGGTAGAACTTTACCTTATAATCAATATCGATTGATTAAACTATTTATGAATTAGAATTATCTTTGGTCAGCAGTCGGATCAGAAAAAACACTTCCACCTTACTGTACATCTTAGCTCTCTTTAATTTTATCAACTTCTTCAGAAATCTTGAAACAATACAGAAATTATCATAAAATCAACTAATTTTGTTCGGTAAAGCCTACTCACGATAAGGAAAGACAGAAAATACGATACCTTGAATACGCCACTTTAACTGATTTAACAAATTTTATGAAAATATCGCATCCAGGGAATCTCGCCAGAATGTTCCAAAGCTTCAGATAAGTATAATATGAAAAATTAGATAACATCACATAATCAATCACAAAGTACAAAAAGATATTCAGTGAATCACCTTATCATATCAAATGCTGTAATAGTTTATATCGATATAAGAGAATTGTTAAGAAAATCATAATGCAATTGGTACTTTACAACTTTGGGAATAACGTTGGTTCTAGAAATTTGTTCTCAGTTCTTCATCTACTTTCATTTAGTAATATGAATTTTAAAGTTCTATAAATCGTTTTGTAAGGGCACATATTAAAAAACTAGTGCTAATAGTGCTATTAGATGCCTTCACAGCATTATTGCTATAATGAAAAAAAAACTTCCATCAGAATCGCTCATTTTGAAAATCGCTTATTATATTTTTGGATTTGTTTGACAAAGTTTTGACAGTAACCATGCGAAAGGTAATCTAAAAAACTTGATTAGTAAACTTAATAGCAGGTGCATTTTTATTTTTGAAAATGCCTTTTTTTGTTTTATCTTGTTGTGAAGATGTTTTAGCTCGATGTTTCATCAAACTCGGCTGACGCCTTGTTCGACAACTTGAACATCTCGTGTTGTAATATGAATTTACAAAAATATTTTCCAAAATTTTAAAAAACTTTTATGTTGACGTCATTTCAACTTCTATACCAATTGATATGTAGAACATGAAATAAATAAAATTAACGGAAACGTATGTAATTCGTCATTGTATACTATTCCTAGGAAATTTATATAATTCCTAAAATCGCCTGGAATTTTGTGAAATAAATTATATAAGACGCATTTTCTAGGAAACCTATACATTTTCTAGATAATAATCTGAGATGTATTACATTCAAGATGTCAATGGGTACGCACTAGAAAATCGTCTAAGTGCTAAGAAAAAATTACAACAACAGGCCGAAAGAATGGTGAAATCAATTGAATAGAAGTTTTCTCTTGTAAATATTCGCCTTGTACGCGTTGCAGTACCAGAGGTTGAGAGGACGTGGTCATGCACGTAATACTATAGGCTTAGTCGCGGCTGAAACTTATGATGAGCTTTATCAACAAGCCAAGGATTCAGAAATTGCCTTTGCAAGATAAACTGCAGTACAGCAAGTTGTCTGTGATATAAAAACTAACTATTATGTACTTCCAATTTCCACTTCAGCTTACGCTACAAATGAGTTCTTCAGCTGAAGTACTAATGGGCTTCACATGTGATGCCGAAAGCTATTTCACTGTCATATGATATAGTCATTTTATATCTAGCCACATGTGTGGCCTTCTTTATACATAGTTCAATAAAAAAATAGAAAGACTTTTACTTTTATACTGTAACGTATTATTACTCAAGTGACAGACTGATTGCTTACCAAATTAAATGAGCTTCATAAGAAAGTATACGTAGTTTTCTCTGTGTACTAGGTGGGCCTTAAAAATGAATGTATAGTTAATTTTTGAAGCTTTATAATTAGTTATAAGCCCTATGAAGATTTTATACTCTAGAATATGATTTTTACCTTATTATCTCAACGAGAGCGTCAATAAAAATTCTGATTCTCAGTTACACAACGTGTTTAATTTATTCACAGATAACTCTGATTTTCAGGTTACTAACTATTTTCAATCTTTTTATTCACAAAAAACATTCGTTTAATACATTTCTTAGTAAAATATTGGAATTCCAAGGTAATGTATACATTTCTCAGGATATAAGTGTATTGAAAAATCTTTGAAACCATATTTTATACATTTTCTAAATAGCCTCGGAATTGTATACAATTCCTAGGTTTCATACATTACATATATCAAAATATAGATGCGCTTATTAAGAGTGAATTAATTTGAATGCTCAGCTAGTATTTCACACAAAATGACACGTTTCCTAAAATACGATGATTAAGGTATTCGACGTACGAAATATCTGAGGGATAACAAATTTCATTTTGTAGAATGATGAAAAAATATTGCAATCGATATTTTCAATCTCCTGTACGAAATGAATTTATGCATCCCCTACCGGCATCACTCTAGACTACTTTAACTTAAATAGAAAGTTGGACGAGAGGTTTAGAAATAACCTCAAAATTTCCGATCGCAGTACAGACTTCCAATATTGATGTCGATAATCCCAAATATCGTATAGCTAAGCATCTTGGGAAACTAATTAAATCTGGATCCATTCATGTTGAAAGATATTCGTAACCTAGATACATCATTTATCGAAAAATTTGAACGGGAACTTCATTCATGATGGAGGGAGTAATTCATCTTGTGTCGAACACAAGCGCTGTAGAAGCTTGCTAGTGAAGCTTGGTTTAGTCAATATTCAGTGATTAATGTACGGATGAAATGGGTTTCAACAAGGAATATAATCTGAGTTTATTTTTATACGGAACTTTACCGAAGACCATTAAACATAGTTCATTGTAGAAAAAAAATTTCTATTGATAGTTACGTTTACTTAGACAGATACTAAAAACTAAAAACGCCTAAGCAGTGAAACTACGTCACTATGGTCATATTTTAACCTCATTTTTCTCGTTTCTACATACAAATTCCCAACCTATATTGAGTTATTTGAAGGGGATAAAGGAATTCAAAAACCTTGAAAACATCAAGAAGCGCATAAAATTTCTATACAAACATTGAGACACTGTGAAAACACATTATAAACTTCCACGTCCTTTACAGTAAGTGAATTCACGTACAAATTATCAGCCTTGTAACTGAACTTGGAGTGGCTGCAGAGATTAAAACATAAAAATTGCGGTGTTAAATAAATCAACCCCTCATGTGCACTTCCCCTATTACATTGAAACTACATATTTACTTACCAAATACTAACCCTCCAAGTCATCAAGCAGTTGCGCAAAGCCTCAAAAACTATGAAGAAATGAAAAATTCATACATAAGAATGGCGGTGGTTTAGTAAAATAGTGAAAGCCACTATAATTCACTTTCATAACAGAAAGTTTGTTCACGTGGATTGCACAAAAGCTCATAAACCGCGAAAAAATAAAAATTCCTATATATAAATGTGGAGTGTCGTATTTACTGGAGCATAAAAAACCATAGATCTACCATTAAAAAATCACAGAGAATAATTCAGATCATAAATTGATGAAATCTTCAGGCAGGAAATTACATGACATTGACATTCATGAATTTAAATCGTTATTTATGTACCAAGTGCGTTATGTTGATCCTAACGCCCGGACGATAATATTCGGCCCGAGGGCCCAAGAATATCATAGAAAATGCAGCCAAAGCTGCGAATAATTAATTGCCGGAGAAATCCAGAGTCGTATACGACAAAGATTATGAAGTATTTAATCAATGGAAGTTGTTTCATCGCTCCTCGTACAATGAGCGTGCGTTATGATACATAATGCCCGCTCATAACGCCCTAGGGCATAATGAGTGTATTTATAGCAGCCGCATCTAAGGTAATTTCAACAAATAACATGAAAGAGAAAAACAAATTATAAGTCCAAAAACTGACAACTGGTATGTTTGATGAAATTTGTTGCGGCTGTGACTAACTAATAACTATTCAGTCCATACAGATATCAGCAGTCAGATCTGATAATTAATGTTGGAAGATGAATACACTTATGTCTTCAAGTTGATCAGAGATGTCTACGTGGCCGTTTAGTTTTCTGATTCAATTTCTTTTAAATTTAGCCTATAACAAATTTTGTTAATTCTTGTAACTATGATGTCTTCATGTAATATCTTCCTGCTACATGACTTTGAAGCACTGAAGATGACGAAAGTCGAAAGCACTTTGCACCTTTGAATGATTTATACACTTTTATACAAAAATTCTTCTATTAAATCTGATAATACTAAGTGGTACCGAAAACCAGAACCTTGCCCACGTGATGTACAAAATAGGTTCCTAACTATTTGATTTAAGGATTTGTCTTGATAAAGGCATTAATCTTATGTTGAGCACAACATTTACTTTGTGATGATATCAGTGTGAATATCTGGTTTTCCTTATTTTCGTTATTTACCACTGCAACACTTAAGAAAAAGTTGCATGCGTTTCTGGAGAATTTAGAGCATTGCACATCTCTATAACCAATCCTAATTCAGTAGGCGACAGAAGCAAGCCCTGAGAATCCTATGTGCTGTGAGTAGTAGACATAGTTGTAGAGAATTATTCGACAAAGAAAAAATTCTTACCCTAACATCTATCTTCATACTGGATTGTGTATCATATATCTATGACAATAAAGAAATACTATTGGAAAACAACTTCAACCACACATACAATACTCGAAACAAGAATAACTTTTTGATACCTTATCATCGAATTGTAGCTTAACAGCTGAATGTAAACTATCTGGCTATAAAAGTTTTCAAGAAACTACCATCTAAACTGAAGGAATTAGATAGAAGGAAACTCAAGGGGGAACTAAAATCTATTCTCTTGAAGAAGGCCTACTACAGAATAGAGGAATATATGGAAGATAATTTTTAGAGCCCTTGATTATATATATATATATATATATATATATATATATATATATATATATATATATATATATATATATATATATATATACCTTGATTTTTATTGTTCGTCAAACCCAATGTGTAACGTTGTTTATGTATTGTTTCTTTTGTATCGTTCGATGGCATATTATCTATTATAGTTTACCATGTAGTTTTGACACCCCATGTAAATTTTTGATGGGTTACAAAAATTATTTGTACAAAAAATTTTCACTACAATTTCAATAAATAAATAAAAATCAGAATTTGAATTCAGTTTTGGCGGTTCAAATTTTTTCTTTCACCAATGAAATTTTCATGTAGACTCTTTATATGTTCAGGTGATCAAGTCGCTATTCTAATGTCCATAGTGCTGTGTTGAAATATCAAGGCATCATTTCAATATATTTATCACATTATATTATGAAGAGCACCAGGGGCTATATCAAACATTTAATTGCCTTCCGCAGTGTTGATTCAGTCTCTATGAGGATCGTCGGAATTAGTTATTAGTGTACATTATTGCCACGAAAATACTTCACATAATTATGGTAACGCAATACGAGTTCGAAATATATACCAAAATATAAACTTTCGTAAACTTTACTTGCTCACAGAACAAGATATTTGAATAAACATTAACTATGCTTTTTCATTTTATTCAAGAAACCAATTGAAACTGAAGTAAACTAAATTTGTTTCCTGTCCTATTTCGAATTAGTGTTTAGTTAATTTATATATATATATATATATATATATATATATATATATATATATATATATATATATCAGTTGCAGCAAAATATCAAAGCAAACACTTTAAAACTATACATCCAGAAGCCTACAAGCCTCCTTTGATATTACAATCAAAAACTGAGGATTTTAGAAATTATTTTATAAAATAGAATAGTGACCAACTTAATTGAATTAAGTTGTGAAGTTATGATAGCTACATACTATAATAAATGTCGGTTAAACCTTCGTCTTGAATTTCCTATCAAATATATCAAAAACTATCGTATACTCATCCTATAAAAAAAAAATGGTTTCAAAGATGCTAACATAGTATGAGTTTACGTCAAAAACTAAAATTACAAAATCTTAGATACTACTAACTTGAGTTTAATTACTAATTTACGTGAAATACATAATGCTTGATTAGTATAGGTACATATAAAATTGTTAAGACCAATGGTAAATTTTATGTTCATAGATATATCGATATCTGTGAATCTGTGATGTTCACGGATGTATATGCTGAAAAATTACTTTAATGAAATAAACAGTTTTGTTTATAGTTGAATTGTTAAAAGTCAATACATATTATCTTATTAATATATGTATACATATTATGGGCCCAGGCCACATAACCTGATACAAGCTGAGACAAAGAAATAAAAATGGATAACAAACTCATTGCTGTAGTAAATCTTGCTAGTGAAAACTGGGTAGTTTGGAAGTTTCAAACGTCAGTAATACTAAAAGGACAAGGCTTTTTCGACATATTTAATGGGGTTAAAGTAAAACCCACCAGTGAAGCTACTGATATAAATGCATGGACGAAAAATGACGCCAAGGCTCAAGAACTGACCAGATAGTGACCAGAAAAGAAGAAGGACCTTTAACACACATTCTGTCTTGTGAAACCTTGAATGAATTGTGGTCCAAGCTGAAGTCAGTATATGAAAAAGAATCAGTAGTTAGTCTTCACCTATTAAAACAAAAATTTTTTCTCATGGATTTTCAAGATGAATCAGTTTCGTCATTTGTTTATAAGTTCGAAGAGCTCAATAACAAACAAAGACAAGCAGGGGATAAATTAACAAATAGGATGATAATGACAAAAATTCCCTTTCAGAAAAGTATAAACACTTTGCATCTGCATGTGAATCTGTACCGGTTGATAAATAAACACTGGAGGAATTTACTTCAAGGTTGCTAATAAAAGAAGAGAGGGCCAGTTCTCACGAAAAACAGACAGCTTTGGCAATTTTCAGTAAGCCCAAAGGTAATAAAAAACCAAATGTTGAGTGCAGCCATTGCCATAGAGAAGGTCATTATGCAGGAAATTGTTTTGAGAAGAAGTCCAAAGAAAGCACAAAGAAGTGTACGCACAGCAATAAAGTAGGACATGATCTGAATAGCTGTTGGTTTCATAAAAGGAAAGATGAAAAACGAAGCGACAAAAGGAAGTATCTAGATTCAAATGCATTCGTTGGAGATTCTGAGAACTTAAAAGTCGATGAATGGTGCATCGATACAGGTGTTGGAACAAAACACTTTTCAGCAATAACACCAAAATGAACAAAACAAGGAAAGTTGAAGTGGGTGATGGAAAGCACCTAAATTTTGACAGTTATGGAACAGTAAAATTATGGGCGTCCAACGGAAAAAAGCACGTAAAAACTATTCGTTCTAATGTATTTTATGTTCCTGAACTGAAAATTAATCTTTTTTCTGTTGGTTCCGCACTGGATAAAGGTTTTCACTTGATATCAGATAATAACAAATGTGAAATGCTAGACTTTGGAGGTAGAGTACGAGCAATTGCTTATAGATTTAATAAACTTCACAAATGGGATTTCAATTATGGTCATTACTATTCATAAAATGTAGATTCAATTCTTGTAACAGATGATAACTGTAGAGAAAATGACATGTCGCTGATGTATCATGTTGTATTGTAAAAACTATCGAAAGCATGAGTCAATGGCACAATATTTTAGCTCATCAAAACATTCTGCATTTGGAGTAATTATTAAAATTCAAAGAAATAAGTTTCATTGATGATGAAAAATTTTCTCTGTGAAAAATGCTTGTCAGGTAAACAACATCGTATGCCTTTATTGTTACTAACTCTAGGGCTTCAAAAACATTGGAATTAATTCGTGCTGATGTTTGTGGTCCAATGGGAAATTTATCTATTGAAGGAGCTCGATATTTTCTTGTACTAAAAGATGATTTCTCAGGCTATCAAACTGTACATTTCTCAATAAACAAGTCTGAAGTTAAAACATTCCTAGCAAAATTCATAGCTTTAGCAGAAGGAGAGACAGGAAATAAAATGAAAGTTCTTAGACCAGACATCGGCCTAGAATTCATAAATGAAAAATAAGAGAATTATTAGAGAAACGTGGCATTCGTCATCAACGATCTGTAGTTTATACCCCGCAACAAAATGGAAGAGCTGAACGAGAAATAAGAAAACTGCTAGGAGCAGCTCTATCAGTGATTAATTGTATGGATGAGAAGTTTTGGGCAGAAGCAATTAATACCACAGCCTACATTTTGAATCGTACTGGTACAAGTTCTGTAAATAAGAAAATACCATATGACCTTTGGTGTGATGGAAAAACTAACCTTGAAGATTGGCACCAAGGTTTTGGTGCATATTCCTAAGGAAAAACATTTGAAGTGGGATTTCAAAAACGAAATTGGTTTGTTCGTTGGTTACATTGAGGAAGTAAAGGGATACAGAATTTATATTCCCCAGAAAAATAAAGTGGCATTTCATAGAGATGTGATATTTTTACCAGAGAAGAAATTGGGGCAAGATGTTTCATCAATGACGAGGCTATTGTTCAATTCGAAAATTCTGAAGAGGAAGAAAATTTCATAGAACAAGAGAATAATTCAAATTGTGAAAATGTTAATGTATATAATCGTACTCCAGAATCTGAAGAAGTTGTAATCAATGAAGTTCAACAAAATCCTAGATATAACCTCAGGAACAGAAGACAAACAACAAGGCTTCAGGACTATGAACTTGATGGTGACGAAATAGTGTTGACATGTTCACTTGAAAAAGGCGAACCAGCGTTTGAAACATGTGGCTATTAAAATGCACTTTATTCGCGACAAAATTAAGGGCAATGTTGTAGATGTAAAATATATCAATACAAGTGAACAACCTGCTGATGTATTCACCAAACCGTTATAGAGCAAGATCCCATAGCCACCAGTCGTTACTTATTTTCTCAGCAATAATATTTGTGGGATGAAGTAGTGCTCGTATGTACTTTCAGTGTATGGATACCTGCTACCTTGTATCGAAGGCCTATTTCCAGGAATCAGGTGCTAAAGATGGAAAAAACTCAACTCACTCTTCTTATTTTCACAGTCTTGATTTTCATATTTCATACTCAGGGAACTATTTCAATACCTTATGCAAGCAGCCAGACCGATCGTATGGGCCAAACATCCCGCCAGACACTAATAAAGTGTCCCTATGAGTATGACAGTATACATACACTGAAAGTACATAAAAACACTACTTCATTCCATACATATTATTGCTGAGAAAATAAGTGACGTCTGGGATCTTGGACTATTAGGTTCGATTATGTTTGGTAAATTCTTTAAACATTTAGGATTAGAATAATATTGTATATTATTATATTTTGTATTTTTACTATGGAGTTAAGACCAATGGTAAATTATATGTTCAAGATATATCGATTCTTGTGAATATGTGATGTTCACGGATGTGCATGATGAAAAATTTATTCAATAAAATAGATTCAGTTTTGTTTATAGACGCCATTATAAGTTTTGAGTTCAGTTGTTAAAAGTCAATACATATTATAAATACTTTACGTTTGACTTTGTCAAGCTCACTGCACTTCCATCAAAAATGTACTTATGGTATAAAAGAGAAAGTGAATACGGCTCAAAAAAAGTAGTTTATTTCTCAGTAAACTCATGAAAACCATAGATTGGCTCTGGAATTTTCAGAACCTAAATCGAATAGTGCCACAGATTGATGTAATAAGAAGAGTTTTCAACTAACAAACATCAGTTCTTTCATCTTTATATCAATGGGCTCTTCCATACACAAGCTACTTAATTAACGTCGAAGTAGATACATTCGCTTTGTAAATTTCTCAACTTTTGCGAATAAACTATATAATAAAACCGACAAACAACGAGAGTATTACGGCTCGGATCATACAGCATGGGAGAACTTCTAGGAAGGAACGAAGTTGTTCAAGCTTCTTTACTAATGAAAATGGAAATTACTCGAGAACATGCGCAATAGTGAGAACAAATACATCCGACATCATTGTTCAGTAAATATTAATCAGTAAAAATTTCCATCAAATCGCATAATTTAGGAAACGCGAATAGTCTGATACTCAAACATAAATGATTTTATATAAATATATATAGATATATATATATATATATATATATATATATATATAACTATATGTCAATGAACATATTCATACACCGTGTTCCTAAATACAATGTACATATGGAAAGAGATAATCTTTCACTGATTTCAACACTAAAATTTCAGGTATGTCCACTGGCACTTTGTCACTAGTACAGCGTGTTGCACCTTACAGTTCATGAGTTAATATTTTTTTTCAATAACCAGTAACTGTTCCAACTTTCAACATGAATAAAAGCAAGAGATTATCGAAATGAAGCCTTACTGGACCATTTCAAAAACTTCAATACGATCTACCGAATTAGAGAAAATTATTTTTCATTATTCTTCCTATGAGGTTTGCAGATACAGAAAAACTATTCAAAACCAAACAATTATCAAAAATTCAGAAAAGAAATTTTCTTCTATTTTAGAATCTATCAGCGATGCACTGCCTAAAAAACATGGTGGAAAAGTGTGCATAACCCCTGAAAAAATATACTCTCACAGATTCTCACAACTGTTCCGCATGCCTAATGATCGAAGCCTTGCAGCGATACCTATATTCCAAATTTTAGCTGAATATCTCTAAAACTGCAGGTGTTTAAGAAAAAGGGTACAAAATTATGAAATTTCAAGACCCAGAATGTTCAGTCATAAAATATATCACACAACGCATTTTTGATATGTATATATATATATATATATATATATATATATATATATATATATATATATATATATATATATATATATATATATATGGGAATGTTGGATATGCTCAATCTCAATTGAAATTATGAAAATATATTCCTAATAGGGCAGTTAGATTTCTGAGACTTAAATTCGGTGGTAGTTTATGTAATTACATTGAAAATTATCCAATTTTTTTCACCGACTTTCATTTACGTACATCAGTTAATAGCTTTTCATTCAGAATAAATATAAACATAGGCCATCCACTTGCTCTGGATGACTATTTTCATTCAATTATAATATTTATACATACACACTTTGCAATGAACTCATTAAGCCAGTTTTCACTTATGAAATAAATTATCAGCTTTAGATCAACTGGTATAAGCTGCCAAGTAATGATAATCTCCATATCCACTCCAAAAATCTCTGTATAAATGATACGTCTCCAAAATCGTGGTTCAAGAAGAATGATATGTATTTAAAAACCACTACCACCTCTTTCCATTGATTTTCGATACAGTACAATAGCTTATCATTTCAGGGGAAATTACGACTAAAGCACGTGAAACTAATCTGTCTGTATTCTAATTAAGAAATAATTATAAAGAATATGTACAAAGTAAGTAGAATGCCCCTAGTTTCATAGCTCATTCTTTATATAGTTCAAGGAATTCGAAGCAATTATTCACAAGAGTCGAAAATGAGACGATTTTGATATTCAGGAAATGAAATTATTTCAAGTCGATGGCTTTATATTAAGTCAAAAGGACAAACCTAAGTGATCAAAAACAACAGAGAATATTTCCTTGAAAATTATTTCACCAAGCCTGTGTTTATCCTTTTTTCCATTACATTTTTTATTTTTGAGAATAATGTACACATTTTTTCTGGTTGTAAACTTTACTGAACTTTGAGAAAGGCTACTGAACTGAAACTCATTGAATATTCACTCCGTACGCCATTACCTAAATGGATGGTTATGTCTCCTTCCTTTGCCGTGAATTAAGAGCTCGAACGAACAATGTCTAACATTAAGTCCTCTATCAAAAGGGTAAACAGAGTAGATTAGAGTACGTTAATTACAGTAGTGATTTGATACATGCCATGCTTTATCATAGTCTTCCTCTTTGTGTGTACGTTGGTGAATCTCGACGGACTATGTTGTTGTTATTATATTGGACAAGATAATATCGTTTAATGAAAATTATGTATTATGTAAAGATATGAAAGCTCAAAATACTTCATAGTTTGTGCTCTAAATAGCGGCATTGTTCTTTCCTATTGAATAATTTCATCCAACTTCATCTTTATTTTATATAATACACACACACACACACACACACACACACACACACACACACACACACACACGTATATATATATATATATATAATTTCTTGATAATTATTAGCTCGATTTTATTAATAAAATCGAGTTTTTTGAGATTCAACAAGCCTGTTTTGCTAATAATTATCAAGAGATTAGAAATAGTTCACAGGCAACAACAATTCGAATAAATATATATATATATATATATATATATATATATATATATATATATATATATATATATATATATATATATATATATATATATATACAGTCGTTTCATGATGAAAGGAACAAATTCATTAAAAAATTAGGTTTCTATTTCATGTTAAAATCCTCGGACAGGTCGATTAGTATTTTTATTTGGGCAATTTTCGCAATAAAAATTTTGTATACAGGGTGTCTCATTCAAGAGCTATGGCTTTGTCATTAGTTTTTTTAAAGGTAATACCCTGTATATTATTTCACTTTACAATTCTACGATAAATTCTTATCACTTTTTGTGAACATACCATATGCCTCAACTTGACGGATTCCCAGATTATAACGGAGATAGTGGAGCACCTGGAGATTTAAAATGTGGTTTAAAAGTACAAAAAAAAATTTAGGTAAACATTGTCATTAAATCTGAAGAATGAAATTTCACATGTACCATCTGAATTCATTCACTGGTGCTGTATAGTCCGCAGTTTTCACGTTTTTAACGCTCCAGGCACTACACTACTTCATTGTTTAAGAAAATGCAATTACTTGAGAGAGAACGTATTGAAGTACTTATGATGATTGGTTTTGGAGATAGGGTGCGTTCACAAGAAGAAGTCTGCAATCTATTCAATGAAAATCATCCTGATCGTCCGCCAATTACTAGATCGACAGTCAGCAAAATTGAATCAAAATTCAGGAGATACGGCCACGTTAGAGATTTACCTAAAGGAAGACCACCGAGAGTATCTGAAGAAACAGTGCTGAACGTTCTACTAGAAACCCAAGATAACCCTCATACATCCATTACTACAATTTCCAATAATTTCAATTTATCAGTAGGGTCCGTGCATAAAATACTTAAGGTAAATAAGTATCATCCCTATAAAATTAAGCTGGTACATGAATTATTAGAAGACGATTTTGACCGCAGAGTACAGTTTTGTGAGCAGATTCTTGAAATTCATAATCAACATCTAAATTTCATTACAAACATAATTTTTTCTGATGAAGCCACCTTTACTTTAAATGGCCACGTCAACAGACAAAACTGTAGGTATTGGGCGACCGAGAATCCTCATTGGATGCAAGAATGCCACACACAGCGGCCTCAAAAAATTAATACATGGGCAGCGATTGTTCGAAATCGTATAGTTGGTCCCTATTTTTTTGAAGGAACACTAAACGGAGAGGACTACTTGAACTTTCTCCAGTTCGAACTCATTCCGGCTTTAGCTGTTTTGTTTCCTAACCCACAAGATCCTGACATACCTAATAACGAGATATGGTTTCAACAAGATGGGGCACCTCCTCACTATTCAATCGCTGTTCGACAATTTCTTGATGCAACTTTTCCCAACAGATGGATAGGACGGAGAGGTCCGATTGAGTGGCCGCCAAGATCACCGGACATAACCCCATTGGATTTTTTCTTATGGGGTTATTTGAAGTCTAAAGTTTATTTGAATAGACCAAATAATATTAATGATCTAAAAGAGAGAATCAGGCAGGAAATAAGACTTATCAGTCCAGAAGTAATTGAAAATGTGCAACGGGAAACATTGAATCGACTTCAAAAATGTCTCGAAGTAAACGGACAACAGATTGAACATATGTAAAAATTAAATTAGTAATTACATTTGTGTGTTTTCATATCGTACCTCTCATTACCCACTATCTCCGTTTCTGGCAATCCATCGAGTTGAGGCATATGGTATGTTCACAAAAAGTGATAAGAATTTATCGTAGAATTGTAAAGTGAAATAATATACAGGGTATTACCTTTAAAAAAACTAATGACAAAGCCATAGCTCTTGAATGAGACACCCTGTATACAAAATTTTTATTGCGAAAAATGCCCAAATGAAAATACTAATCGACCTGTCCGAGGATTTTAACATGAAATAGAAACCTAATTTTTTAATGAATTTGTTCCTTTCATCATGAAAGCACTGTATATATATATATATATATATATATATATATATATATATATTTATTTATGCATAATATTGAAGTAGGGGACTTAGAAAGCCTCTTCGATCTTATATAGAAAAAAGTGGGACCAAGATCAGATGAAGCGAGATTTAGTGCGAAGTATAACATTTTTCAGTGTCCCCAATCCCATATTGAAGCCCTCAGACTCGGCACGTAAAATGCATTAGAAGCGAAAGACGAATGGTGGAGAAGATTGCTATCTAAAACGGGTATAATTTACTCCTTTTCTCTTTGACAATTTAGAGCAAATTTGGAGAGAGATTGTTTCTGCTTTGAATAATGATTCGCTGAAGAATATCTCTTCATCGAGATTTATGACGAGGATTAGTTGCAGAAAGACCTACAGGTAATGAAGTGTTAGCTGAGTCATATTTTCAAGTTATACCTACAGCGAAGGAATTTTTATTGCGAAAAATTCCCAAATAAAAATACTAATCGACCTGTCCGAGGATTTTAACATGAAATAGAAACCTAATTTTTTAATGAATTTGTTCCTTTCATCATGAAAGCACTGTATATATATATATATATATATATATATATATATATATATATATATATATATATATATATATGTATATAGGGGAGACCGGGATACCTTGGATACTTTTTTATTAAACCTATAATAACAAAAAATAAAATCATCATGCCGATTTCATTTCATAGTAACAATACAACTACGTGGTTTTATAAAACGATATAAGGTATTTGCCCTTACGGTTTCACCAGCCTGAACAGGAAGACGCAATACAATCTTATCAAAATCTACGGTAGACTTATCTTCTACAGTAGGGAAAATAAAATTGTTACCGTTTGCGTAAGAATTTGACAGTCATCTAGAATTGGCCAGAATGAACAAAATGAAATATTTTTTCTGACAAATTTCACCAATACAAAACTGTTTTCTGCTACATCGGCAATATCTAGAAAAACTGAATCTGGTTGTTCTAGTTCGAAGTACGAAACATCGTCGTCACTGTCTGCCAGAACAACGTTCGCTTAAATTCCCCTTTTTTGGTTCGTTATATCTTCCATCGCCTTCTTTAGAGATACTTTTTCACTGCTTTTACCTTAGGTTTAAGCTTAATTGCTTTTAACTTTTCTTCTTCTTTTAATTCATGATCTTTCTGATTTGATTTAGCGAATAGAAAAGCAAGTTTACGTGCAGCTTTTGGTTAAAAACCATGATGAAACTGGGCACATTTCATAAGAAAATTCGCTACTAAAGACTCTTTATTTTGAATTGTCCCAGTTGATGTCTTGACGCTTATTTACATACCTTTTGAGAGTTTTTCTAGGAATGGCAAATGTCGTTGATGCTCATTTTGTCGACAATCTGCTAATTTGTCTACTTTAAATAGCTTCCCTCATCAAATTTGGGTCCCTTTCTCTTATTCGTGTTTTTTCCGTTGAAATATTTTACAGCTCTAAAACGAAACAAGCACTGAGTGCAAGAGTTTTACTAGCCAATAAAATAATCATTCTGATTTGGCGTTCAATGGTCACTGCTCTGAAAAATAATGCATTAGTGTCCATTGTATCCCAATGTTGTAAGACCACTGTGCTCCAATATTTCAAAATTTTTTTTCGATCGGATTTCTGCAAAAACAAAATATCTTCCTTGTTTAATTCTATTTGACAATCCTTATTTTCTTGTATACTTCATTGGTTTTAAAACACTCCCTACATTATGTATTTTCGTTCGAACTTATACTTGTTTTTTTCACATACACACAACCATTGAATTATAGAAAGATGTCGCGTGTGTTTTTGTATTCAGTCAGTCGCTACGATCCGTAACCGGTTTCTACGTCTCACCTATAGATAACAGAGATATCGTACTATAATCTGGATAATTTAAGAAGTGACCGCTGTGCCCGTATGTCCAACTAGCCCAAGAGAAATCTTTTTAGCACTAACAAAGTACCTAAAAAGAAGTACTGTTTTTATAATGATCATTGTCCAACACCGCAAAGACAAGGCCTAACGATGATAATTTTTTCATTGATACATTTTTCGAGAGGAGCAGCATAATATATTGGAATTTTAAGCAGTAGGTACCTAAAGGTATACGCTGTTTACGTAACGTACCTTGATTCTTTTTAGTTATTTTCATTTAAATAATGGTTTTCAAGAGGTCAGTTTACCCTCTTTCGACATTATATTCTTATTATCATTTTTGTTGGTAAATATTCATCGAAATATTATTTGCTGAATTTTTGTATGAAGAAAGGTAGGGTAAAGGCTACAGTGATTGGCCACTTAAGCGATACATTTCAGTAAAGCATTTTATGTTATTGAGATTTCATAATAATATAATGCATGAATATATAGATAAAACTATTTCATTTTTGATTCAGTACCAACTGTATTGTATAAAATTGTTGAATTTTGAAAATGATTTGGTTTATTGTCAAGAGTACGGATTTCACAGTTATTAGCCAGGTTAGTATAATGATTGGCATAGCAAAATAGCCATTTATTGGCCACGTTTGTAATATGATTAGCAAGGAAAAATGCGGAGTTATTTGCACCAGTTTAATAAGACTGCTATCCTATCTGGGTAGGTAATTGTAGCAAAATCACTAGTTATATACCCACCACAAAAAAAGTAAGAAGATTCAATGAAACCTGCATTTTTATTAGCATTACATTTTATCAAAACAGACATTACACATAAATTGGTTCATACCAATAGACTTCATTATCTCTTTTCAAAATACATGTAATATGGTATGTTCTTGTACAATTTACGCATCTTATCCCATATTGGCTTCTACTCAAATTATTTGTGCACGAAAAACATAGTCCAGCGTAAATAGTTTGATTCTGGAATGGATTCGGGGAAGCTGCTTTTATGATAACCATACTGGTTATGTTAACCGCTTTCTTATCACCATCGATCTTCTCGTCTTCTTTTAGTTTCCGCCGGAACTGAGAAAGCACATTCAGGTTCATCTTGGCAGTCATTTTTGGGTTGAATGATTTCTTCGGTATCAACGGCTTCGGTTATGTCTTCAGTATTCTCTTTATTCTCAGACAGATTATTATTTGAAATGTGGGCGGCTTCTGAATCTTCATTATTTTCAGGAATCTCTGGATTGTGTTGTTCGTTACTGGTTGAAACTATGGCCTCGCTATCAGTTATTTTGGGTTTGCCTTTTTTTATCGGTGCCTTCAGTCCCTTTATTTTTTTCCTTATGTTGAAAGTTCTTCCTTCATGTGTTGCCTATTCAATTTTTCTGTCTTACGTTTTTCTTTTTTTTCTTCGACTTCCTTTTTAAACGCTTTTTTTCTTCTTTATTGCTTCTTTCCTAACTGATGAAGTTAGTACAAAGGGTAGCTTTTCTGTCTCTCTTTTTCCCTTCCTTTCTGGGGTTTTGGGCCAAACTACGTAATCACTAAGTGATGATGTGTATAATCCACATTCTTTGTTGGCCGATTGATATTTTCTTCTATCACAATAGGAATGTTTTCAATGTCGAATACTTGATTGATTTCAGTATCAGTCTCCATAAGATCTGCCTGCAATATTCTGATCGTTTGATTTGATATTCTCACGTTCAAGATTCATTGACTTTGATTCATAATTTTCTATTATGTTTTCGGCATGATTCGTTTTGAAAAATTCCTTATAGAGATAAGAGAGCGTCAAAAAATCTTCATTATGAACATCGTTTTCACTAAAATGTTCAATCCTTTTCATTTTTTCTACTCCAACAATTTTCTTGAACGTTTCGAACGTAATTGTATTTGCTTTATTGCTGTGAGTAAAAGTTATTTCTTTGTTTTTGCCAGTAAATTTGGTATAACACGGGTCAACACAAAATTTGAAATTGTCATTAAAGTATGAACTTTCGGTAGATTAGATCATAGTTCAACGGAAAAAAATTATACGTCATGAAAAAGTTTGCTTTTGTATCCAGGAGAACATTTGAACGATATTTTTGAAAATCTGTGATTTTAATTTTTATTTTATGATAAGTCAATACAAATATATGTATATATTATTTTTATTCATTTTGACTATCAAACTAACTTATAAAAAATGGAAAATAATTCAAAAGTTGGCAGTATTACTTTTTCTTTTATGTTCATAACTGCTTTCTCTCAATAAACACCAAATATAGTCTCCCATAATATTTTAATTGTATTGGCCTTGATAACGTTGTTGGAAGTTCATAATATCTTGATGAAAACGTTTTTAAAACGTATTTAAATGAGCATGCAGCATAATTATGTACTTTTAATAACATCCTGGTTTTGAAATTTTTCAACATATTTTCAACTAGCTTTTCGTAGTTTTCAGCTTTGTTACATCCTGAAAATCCTGAGAATACTGCTTTAAACTGCTCCAACTTGCTTTTTGAACCCTATTAAGGAAGTTTGGAAATTTTTCATCGGCAAAAATCCGTTTAATTTGCGGACCAATAAAAACTACAACTTTAATCTTAGCTTCTGACAATGAAAGCAATTTTTTTTTTCAAATATTGAAAAGCAAACTTTATATAGAAAAAAGGTATTTTCGTTTCATTTTGGTGCATAATTAACCGGAAAATCATAAAATAAACTTTAGGACAAAGAACGAAATTTTTTTGGTCGAGTCGTGTGATCGATTGCAGATGGGTTCCATGGATAGAGCCCGCAGGCACGAAAACCATGCTGTATCGCTACCGGTCTTACATAATCAACCACTGTTTTTAAAACGGATGCAAAATTTTCTTTCGTTACAACTTCATTTGAATGTTCCCTCCGGAACTTCAATACAGCTTTTTTCCATCCTTCTTTTAATGGCTTGAATACGGCCATATCGGCGGGCTGAATAATTCTTGTAGAGTTTGGGTACAAAGCAACTAAAATAATATCTTACTTTGAGCATAATTCACTTATTTCATACGTCATATGAGTGCTATGACCGTCAACAAACAACACTATTGGAAATTTTATGTTACTCTTCTTTAGGTAAGGATATAATATATTTCCTATGTACTCGTAGAATAGTTGGTTCTTCATCCAACCATTATCGCTGCAACCGATTCCCCATCCGGTACAGACTTTACGATGTCGGACGGTAATCTTTTATATGCATATATGATCATGGGTGGGGTTACATCTCCATTATCCGAAAATGTGAACATTACCGTGATATTATTCTTGGGATGATGTTCTATTTCGTAAACGTTCCGTGTTCCTCCTGGTGCAAGAACTTTCTTGTTTTTTGGTCAAAGCCAAAAGCAGGTTTCATCTCCATTGTATATTCTGCTGGGATCTTCAAGAACATCAGATAACTGCTTACGCTTTATATAGTCATCCACATTGGAAAACCAACTTCTACTATCTGCTTCTGCTACTACGGAGCTAGCTGCTGTAATTCCTTCAGAGGTTCTCAGGGTTATATTTGGGTGACGTTTCAAAAAAGCTAGATACCACCCTCTTTCTGGGAGGTTATCTTTAAATGGATTTTCTCTAGGAGATTCGTCAAGGAAATACTTTACAGAGGTTTGAATGTCTTCAATTCTACGCGGAAAACCTTTCTTGTGAGAGGTCAAAATCCAGTTTTCTGGATTCGAGGAACATTATAAAGCTTAGAAGCTTCTCTTTGACTCATTCCATCCTCTATAGACTCCAAGGCGTTACCAATATCCTCTTCTTTGTAATTTTTCGATAGGAAGCACCTTCAGACACTTTTGGCATGATAATAGGCTGACAAAACTAAAAAAAAACCGATAATGATTGGCCACTGACGAAACCAGTTAATGGCCCTCGGCCAACCACTGTTTACGCTTTGAAAAGGCAGAAAACCAACTTAAAATAGTATAAGTAAACGGGGTAGGTAATAATGAAAAAAACCGGTTTCATTCAAATAATAATATCTATAATTTTATCACAGTAATTGGCCGGCCGGCCAATGACTGTTTACGTGTAAAAATTGTGAGACAGTTAATGGCATATAAATTGGCGCCAATATTTATAAACTAAACACTTCTGTGACTCAGGAAACGATCAATTATAATTAGTTATTAGATATCCACATACATTTATGTATACATTCATAGCTTGAGGAGTCATAAGCGTTGAAAACTAGCATGGAATCCTTATGAAATTTGTAGGGTTTTACCTGTTTTGAGATGAATTGATGACCACAAGTAGCAGCAACGGACTTTTGAGTTTCGGTTGGCATTCCAATAAAATTCAACTTTGGTTTTGTATTAAGCAATGTTGCCACAATATAGTAGTGAATTTGTCGTGTTTCATAAACTGCAGAGATTCTTAATAAACTCAATTTAATACTACCCTGGCCAATCACTGACTCATGGCCAACGACTGTATCACTTACCCTACTCTTAATTTATCGTCCAAAAATTTATCGATTTCATGTGATTATGTTTCAAAAACTATTTTACGTGTTACCAATTATGAAGTATTTGGCTATTTAAATGCAAAGTCTATAATATTGATATTTATTGTTTGTTTGATCAGAGAAGTCTGTAATTATATCACAATAATTCTCACGTCGATAATTCATTCACTTAGTTGGAAATTTATGTTCACCTGTCAGAACGTGATCTATATTTGCCTCTTGCATCTCATGAATCTTTAAATTGAAATTATAGGACGACTATCAATACCTAGTGAAGAACCTTCCAAAAATTTTATTTTTATTCGCTAAAAAAAGTTTGTGCAAAAAATTTATATGAACAAGTCTAAATCACTTATTGAAAGCCACACTTGGTGAATTCAAAAGAAAAAATACGTAAACAGGGTGTATTAGCACTCTTGAGTTCTAACTGAAATTTGAATATGTTATAATATAACCCTTTAGAAAGCTATTCTTGAAAACCTAATAACCAGTTTAGTAGTTCATTAAAGAAACGTTTCTTATACTAAGGTACTATATCTCCCCTAGAAATTTTATACCATCCTTATTTTTTTGTGATATATTCTTCCTCATCTCACGAATGAAACACCATTTTAATGATATCTATTTATATTTGCAAACTTTGTGTAATTCATTAATTGATGAAAATATGTATCTCCCTTCTTCCGGATAAATAGATAGTATTATCAATTGAAATTAATGTGAATAAGAATCGAATAATTTTACTTTTTTTAAACCGCAACACATAATCAGTGGAAATACTACATTGCTTAATTTAGATTAAACCTTTTAGCAGGTTTTCACTTTGGAAACCTGCTTATTAAAATGGGTGCATTTAGCAAAGTTGGACCTAGGACTAAGATAGATTTTCGTTTCATGACTTTTTATGATGCTTGGCACCAAAAACTCAATGTTATATTGTATGTTTTCTCGGATGGTGGCATGAATCAGAGAAAGATTCCGGGATTCAATCCGATTTCGGAAGTTGCCGTCCGACGTACAGCAGCACTTGAAAATGCCAAATGAGATTTTGGCGAAACGTCGTGAAACGAAAAGTGCTTCTCAGCGCCAACAACGAAATCGGATTGAACCCCGGAATCTTTCCCTGATTCATATATATATATATATATATATATATATATATATATATATATATATATATATATATATATATATATATATATATATATAATATATATATATATATATATATATATATATATATATATATATATATATATATATATATATATTATATATATATATTATATATATCTATATATATAATATTATATATATATATATATATATATGTATTTTAGCGTTGTTTACACGATAAGAGGCGCAATTTTAGAACAATAGGGTTGAAAGTTTGAATCTAGGTAGTCTTGTATAATATCTTGAATGTGATTTGGTTCGAATTGGTTGAGGGGTTGACCCCTTGGGGGAAGAAATAAATCTTGTTAACACGATAAAGGAAAAAAAAATTTTTTTGGAGAAATAGGGTTGAAAGTTTGTGAGTAGGAAGTTTTGTATGATATCTTGGATAATATCGATTTTGGTTCGAATTGGTTAGGGGGTTGACCCCCCAGGGGAAAATAAATCTTGTTTATACGACAAAAGGCGCAATTCTATAGCAATATATATAATAGGGTTGAAAGTTTGTATCTAGGTATTTTTGTATAATATGAATGGGATTGGTTTTGGTTTGAAATGGTTGGGGAGTTGACCCTTCAGGGGAGGAAATGAACCTTTTTTACACGATAAAGGGCGTAATTTTGGAGAAATAAAATTGAAAGTTTGTGAGTAGGTGGTTTTGTATGATATATTGGATAGTATTGGTACGAATTGCTTGAAGGGTTGACTCCCTAGGAGAGGAAATGAATCTTGTTTACACAATTTTGGAACCATATTGTCGACACTTTGTATATAGGAAGTTTCGTATGATACCTGGGATGGTATTTATTTCGATATAAATTGGTTGAGGGGTTGAACTCCTGGAGGATTAAATGAATATTGTTCACACGATAGAGGGCGCAATTTTTGTTTTTATGATTTGGAACAAATAGATTTTTAAACTGAATACGTTTTGAAAACCTGCTTTTCTAATGCAACTTGCTGCGATGGAGTTTTTTTTCATTATGATTACTAAAGTACTACCGTTGCACAGATAATCACAATAAAAGATAACACAATATTTTTTTCAAATTAAAAAAAAATGAAAAAAATAATATAAAAAAAAATATATATATATATATATATATATATATATTATAATATAATATATATATATATATATTATATATATATATATATAAATATATATATATATATATATATAGATATATATATATAATATATATATATATATATAGTATATATATATATATATATATATATATATATATATATATATATATATATATACAGAAATTATAGATACAATAGTTACAACAATGCTCATCAATATACACTCTTTTAATCTTCACTAATACTGCTCTCTGATCGAGCAGATTGCGATTCAAATCATGAACAAAAAACCAATATTTAATTCATATGGAGTTTATCGTTCTTAATCTTTGGAGAACCTATGTTGGTTAGATCGATTTAAAAAGTCAATGTCCTTGATTATTTATTTTCTACAATCCTGCCCGGCATAAGGGAACGTTTTATTAGTGAACGAATATAAAATACTTTAAATGAATGGTTACCGTCCGTGAAATCACAAAAATAGAAGCTTCTTCCTTGAGAGGGAATGAAGGTTTCTGTCATACAATACATAATCTCATATTGCAATATATCACATTCAATGATATATTCGACTCGACTTCTAAAGTGGATTTCTACGTATGTGTATACTTTCTGCTCTGCGAGCATTACTATATAAGATACGAGATCCAAACTTAAATCCATGCGGAAAGGCGGAATTTCAGTAAAAACGTATGTAGCCTAAGTACACTCATATATAAATTCATATATAATATATATTTATATATATATATATATATATATATATAAATATATATATATATATATATATATATATATATATATATATATATATATATATATATATATATATATATATATATATATATATATATATATATATATATATATATATATATATATATAAATGTCTATATGTAAAAAACAACGTTTCAACACTTTGGGGGCTGATTAAAGACCTCAAAATCCGTAAAAAATTTCGTATAAACATGGGTCGGATTAATTCGCCAAACTCAAGAAACTTCATCACTATTGACTAAAAAATAGATGGATCGTTATATTTTCAACTTCAGTTTGTAATTAGCTCTTGATGATGGGTTTATAGCTATATGTCGAGTAAATTAAACTAATGTAAGTGGAATCAAGCTGAGTGTTTTACTTTATTTGATTAATATATATATATATATATATATATATATATATATATATATATATATATATATATATATATATTTATATATATATATATATATATATATATATATATATATATATTTATTTATATATTTATTTTAATATATTTATATATTTATATATATATAAAATAATAAATATATATATATATATATATTAATATATATATATATATATATATATATATATATATATATATATATATATATATATATATATATATATATATATATATAATATATATATATATATATATATATATATATATACATACAGTGTGTCCACTATAAGGACTTACCACCCCTGTATAATCGTTATTATATGATCGATTTTGAAAATTCTTTTTTTGTTGGAAAGGTATGTAAAATGTTTATCTAATAAGGAAGTAATTATATTTTTAGGCTGTTATCGTGGCCAACTGCGATCAATTTTACTGACCTATATTTCAAAAAGTACTATTAGGGATTTTTTTTCTAAAAAAATAATGATGGATTATAAATCAAGATCACTTGAAACATAACTGTACCAATTTTTGTCATCATATTATACAGGGTATCCGAAAAACGGATAATTATTTTGTGTGTCCACTATAAGGACTTACCACCCCTGTAAAATCGTTATTATTTATCGATTTTAAAAATTCTTTCTTTGTTTGAAAGATATGTAAAATTTCCATCTAATAAGGGAGTAACTATTTTTGTAGGCTGTTATCGTGGCCAACTGCGATCAATTTTACTGACCTATATTTGAAAATGTACTATTAGGAATTTTTTTCTCAAAAAATAATGATGGATCATTAATCAGGATCACTTGAAACATACCTGTACCAATATTTGTCATCATATTATACAGGGTATCCGAAAAACGAATAATAATTTTTTTTGAATGTCTTAAAAAAATTTACTATTGTAGTATTTTTGGGAATAAGCAATTATGGTTTCTTATTGAAGATTACTTTATACATATCTCTACCGAAATTCATGATTTCGAAGGTAACTTATCTCTAAACAGTGAGCCCGAGGAAAAATAACATAAAAATGATGATAAATCAATTTATATTTATGTCAACAAGTTATTTTCAGTAAATATCGTATAGAAAATCATTTTATACAAAAATAAGAAAGGTAATTTTATATTTATTTAGCGTATGGCTACATCATAGGTATAAAACAAGAAATGGTGTAATTTTTCTTGAATCCTTTGTTGAGTCATACTCAAAGGGACACTTTATTTGTATCTGTCGGGATGTTTGGCCCATACGATCTGTCTGGCTGCTTGCATAAGGTATAGAAATAGTATCATATATAAAAATCAAGACTGAGAAAATAAGAAAAAAAAATCTGTTACATGGTTAATGTTACGTTCTGTATGACGTCTTCACGAGAAGTACGCGTTCTATCACCAACTGATCGTATTAATTCCACTCTTTGCCGTGAAGAATGTGACAGTTTTCGTGTTTTCCGCGCATTTGAAACAGTATAAACTACTAAACTATAATTAATTGACAGTTAATAAATAATATAATATTATTCACATTACTCTTAGTGGAGTAACCCGTTCATGATGCTGTTACTGTGAGAACCTAAATTACTGGTAAATCATTTAACACGAATAATTCTAATTTCTAAACGATTTTGATTCTAGATATTTCTGGAGAATTATCAAGTTGTTCTTTCTTACACAGAATCGTTAAAACATAAAATCTTAAGGCCGATATAAGACATCCAATAATGTATAGCAGAAAATATGTTATAGGTACTACGTATCAACTAAACCCAGTTCAACTTCACTCAAATTTCTGTGTTTGGACTGAATATAATCTAGGCTCATACTCTTATATGGAGTTGTAAGTTTTGACTGAGAATAACACTTATTGTTTAAAGAAGTATCATACAGAAAAAATATTGGCCACTTATCCTTCTTTTATTTTTTTCCGTCAGATAAATTGTATATTTGAATGATAAAAATACCATAATAGTACATTTTTTAATGACATATTGAAAAAAATTTAAAAATTCGTTTTTTCGAACACCCTGTATTTCATGATGATGAAAATCGGTATGGGTATGTTTTCAATAATTCTGATTCAGAATCCATCAAATTTTTTTGAGAAAAAAAATCCCTAATAGTACTTCTTGAAATATGGGTCACTAAAATTGGTCGCAGTTGGCCACGATAACAGTTCAAAAATATGATCACTTTCTTGTTGGATGGACATTTCTAATACCTATCTAACAAAAAAATGTTTTTCAAGATCGATCAAATAATAACGATTTTACAGGGGTGGTAAGTCCTTATAGTGGACACACTGTATATATTATATATATATTAATATAATATATATATATATATATATAAATATTTATACTATTAATTAAAACAAAAAAAATTTGTTCGAAAAATCGTCGATCTAGGAAGGTCTAAAACGATGGGAAAAATTCCACGCATTTGACTGGGCTGTTCCTTTCGATTACACTTGCTATACGTATTGATTTTATGGTATAAAATACGACTGAAAATCAAAAGAATGAAGTTCCAGCTCAATTTTTCCGCGAGTACTTTTATTTTCAGAGTAATTAGAAAGCGGCCATAAGACAGCGAAGAAACATCCACATGGGATGATGGAAAACTTCTGTTGGCCATTCCACAAAAAAATGTAACAGCAGTTTATGGTAACAAACAATTTTACCATGAACTTTATAGATAAGAAAGGAAGGTAATATGAGACGAAGCATGGTTTAGGCATTTCTAAATGAAGTCGGCAAAATGGGGGGCTTTGTTTTACATTTAATTGTTCATATTTTAACACTTTTCGAAAGAATTAAAGAAAAAAGAAGGAATTTCGAAAAATCGAATTATTAGACCTTATTTCATCAGTCTTTTTTGGTAATTGTAAAATAGACTTAACGCTTTAACTTATAGGAAAAGAGTAAAAGTTAGTAATAATGAAACCTTTTCGAAATCTGAATGGAATCAAAAGTTCTAAATAGGTTCTACGTAACCGAGGCATAATCTTGTGAATATATTACCTTACTTTCTATACTATTTCTTAGCCAATAACGGTGTCGGCTCTCATCGACATTTTAGAAAAACACGGATATTAAATTATTTGCAACTGCTGTCGATCCGCTCTGGGAGTTCGTACTTTCGTGGTAATTTCCATCAATACGAGAGATGAATCGAGTCATCAGAGAATTTCAATCGAATTATAATAATGCAATAGCATCGGGACAATAATGAAACTTAACTGAGAAAACTATTAGGGTTTCCATGTGATGAATATTCATTATTTAATTTTTGACGGCATAGTCAATAATCTATCGAAAAAAATGAATATATATATATATATATATATATATTATTATATATTATATATACTATATATTATATAATATATATATATTATATATATATTATATATATATGATATTATTATATAAATAATATATATATATAATATATATATATATATTAGTATAGTATATTAATATTATATTAAAAATATATATAGTGATATAGTATTAGTATATATATTATTATAATATATATATAGTATATAGTATCTATATGATTTATATATATATATAATATATATATTATATATAATACTATTATATATATATTATATATATATATTATATAACTGTAATATATATAAGTGTAAACTTGGGAATGAGATTTCCAAGATATCTCACTCATGCATATGGCGTCATATAATTTGACCATTGCTACAGTCATATAGTGGGATTAGTACAAGCTCCACACTTCTGCCATCATCAATAACGTCGAATGTGACGGCGGCATATATGTAGACTCTTTAATACAGGAATGTGTGTACATGATCATATTTGGCATAATATTAGTTGGAGCTGGAAGTTCTCTTCCGGACTTCAAATTTTTATTTTGTAATCGCCACAATTAACACTTGCTTTTGTATTTTCACTCATTTACTTTCTGAGAAATAAATTACATATAGCATATTCGAACTTTAGCTCATCTTCAGATATTTGTTAAGATAGAATAACATCAGTGTTCTCCTAACAATTATAAGTGACTCTAACTGTTGGGACAGCGTTACCGACGATCGAGATCTTTCGGCTCGGCTCGGTGCAATCGCGTCGTGGAAACGAGCCGATACCGCGAGGTTCTAGACGGCGGCAATGTTCGATCACCAGGTGCACCATATAATGGCTGGGGCAAAAATGAGCGTAGCATGTTGTTTTCATGTATAATATAGTTATAGTTTTCGAGTTTATATATTGGAATTTATATTCTACTCAATGTAACAAATTCTGTGAATTTGTTGCCCGTTTTATATATATATATATATATATATATATATATATATATATATATATATATATATATATATATATATATATATATATATATATATATTTTATATATATATATATATATATATATATATTTATATATATATATATATTTATAATATATATATATAGTATATATATATATATATATATTAGAATAGATATATAGTATATATATATATATAGAAATATATAATAATTATATATATATATTATATAAATATATATATACATATATATATATATATATATATATATATATATATATATAATTTATTATATTATTAATGTGTAATGAATTTGTTACCTATGTAAATATAGGAACAATAAAAGTTTTTAGCTGTAACAAGTTAATTTAATTTTTTATTACAAAAATCAATCGATATGATTATACGTTTCGGTGGTATAACTACCTTCTTCAGCATTCGATATATAAAGAAACGGCAACAACCTTAGACATACACTATACATAAATCGATTTGGTAAAAACGATCTTGTCAAAAAACAGTATAGAATTAGTGGAATAAAATTATTATATTGAATCATTTTTAGGCTCCAGAAATATTCAGATTTCTGGAGGAGTGAAAATATTTCAATATATTACTCTTATTCAATTAATTTTATCCAATGATTTTGACAAGATTGTTATTACCAACCGATTATGTATACGTATATGGGTTAAGGTTGTTGTTTATATAGTATATATATATATATATATATATATATATATATATAGTATATGTATATAGTATGTATATATATATATATATATATATATATATATATATATATATATACGAAAAAAAGGGAATTGTCGGGTATTGCAGTCGGAAATGAAAGAATTCTGATGAATTCTCTTTTTCAGTTCAAGCTTCCGAAATTTTTATTTTCTCTTCTTCAGGGACACTGGTATAAAGAAAGAAAATGACAATTACAATCAATTATATGATATAAAATATTAAGTACTTACGAAAAGTGAGGTTGCAAGAGAAGCCGGCAACATTCACATCAACACAATTTAACTTTTTCGTAAATACTTAATATTTTATATCATATAATTGATTGTAATTGTCGTTTTCTTTTTTTTATACCAATGTTCCTGATGAAGAGAAAATAAAAAAATATCTCGAAAGTTTGAACTGAAAACAAGAGTTTACCAGAATTCTTTCATTTCTGACTTCAATACCCGACAATTCTCCTTTTTTCGCTGCTTTAAACTGGCCAGTTCGAGATATCACCTTATCTAATATTATATATATATATATATATATATATATATAATATATATATATATATATATATATATATATATATATATATATATATATATATTATATAAATATATTTAAATAAATATATGCATACAACATCCAATGTATGGTTGTTTACAGTTTTGGCCCTTTCCTTGTGCTAGAAGTCCGGTCTCTGCTTAGCAAAACAATCGGGCACTCCTAACATCATTCACAGATAAAGATAAAGTTGTAATGTGTCACATGCATTCAGAACGACGCCGTATTTAACTGCTAATTAATGGTGCTTTCATTCTGGAGTCGGTGCCGTTTCTCGCGGCCAGGATCAGGTTGTGTGGATTGTGTTTGCCGAGAGGAAAACCCACGTCCTGGTGGACGAAAGACATCTCAAACATTACCAATCGGTCATGATAAACAACCACTCACTATTGAACGTTGTAAATGGACTCGATAATTTTACGACTTTTACATTGATTCCGAATGTTTTCTGATACGAAGTTGTTTGCTCACATCAGCAATCTTCTCTACGAATTTGTTTTCAAAGGCTTTTGAGAGAAAATTGTTCTAAAGGAGTTTTGTGTTCTGAACATAATCTTAATATCATTCATACAGTTACGAAAATTACGTTCTATAATCAAATGAATCCATTAAGTGAGGACTACTTTCTCGTCAAAAAATCTCAGAGTACAAGTTAGCTGAATTATAAAAATATATTCTAGTCTTTTTTCTATGAATATATGTTCAGTATTTGGTAAAAAGACATTATTATGATTCAACCTAGTTTCATTGGAATATGTAACGATAGTGCTTTATATATCAATAAATCTCTGAGAAGCATAAAAATGAATAATTTCGAAACATAACTCTAAACTTTTGGTGATCAAATTATCACTTTTAAATAGAAAACATTATGTTCCTATCATAAAATGATGTGTCATGATGAAATTACCGATTGAATAATTCGTGATCGTATAATGATGAAAAAGAACACATATTTACTAAAAGTTTTCTTAATGGCAGGTATTTATTTTCTTTTTAAGCAGGTTTTCACTTTTGAAAACCTGCTTTGTTTAAAATGGGCGCGATTAGCAAAGTTTGGACCTAGGACCAAGATAGTTTTTAGAATCATGACTTTTTATGATGCTTGGCACCAAAAACTCAAATTGATCTCTCTCTCTCTCTCTCTATATATATAATATATATATATATATATATATATATATACATATATATATAATATATATAGTATCATATTATATAATATATATATATATACATATATATATATATATTATATATATATATATATATATATATATATAATAGTATATATATATACTATATTATATTATATAGTTATATATATATAATTGTTCAACGGTTAGACGACTGTCTAAGTTAAGGGAGAAAATGCTTAATCAGGTATCAGTCTTAGGGCTGATTAAAAGAAAACTCTTGTTTCCTGTTCAGCTTTCGAGTCGCTTGATTGGCTCTTCATCAGGAACTCTACAATAATATCATAAAGATACAAACAACATTAAGAATGCCTTCCAAAAAGATATTACTTACGAAAAATGAGGTTGAACTCAACAGGTGGAAAACCGTATAAACTTTTCGCCGACATCAAAAAAGATAAGGTTAAAAAACCAATACGTGTCACAAAGTAAAATCAAAATAATAACATGAGATAGTGTAAAATGACAAATTATACAAGAAAACGTGAGAGAGGACCGTTAAACTTTATTCTTAAAAACGAAAAATGCGAGAAAGAAGCTCCCATTTGACAAAGTGACGCAGCAGCGTGGGACGCCCGTTAGTCGCGTCTTCTTGGAAAATAAAACAGTTTGACAGAGCATCATTGACAAACTTAAGAATTCGATGATTAGTATAGGGTGTGCCAACCCCATGAAAAATCACTATGAAACAGAATGGAGAAAAGAGTTTTCAGTTGGAGAAAAGGAGGTTTAACAAATATGCTCATATAGATATAAATGTGAGTCCTTCATGAATCTAAAACGTTGGTTTTTGGCTAAGGTTTTACTCTTTTGTTGCACCTTAGCAAAACACGTTTTTAGTAAGGAGGATCACATTCCTGATTATGGTGGTGTTTAGTATTCTTGGAGCATCAGAATCTAATTTAAAAAAGAGATGTTTTCCTGGAAATGTCATCCATAGCGTGAGAGAACTAATGCTATGAATGCCAGGACTGAATATCGCTGATCTTAGTGTTTTTTTATATGCAATATTTGTAACCTCCCTTCTCCAACTGAAAACTCTTTTCTCCATTTCTGTTTCATAGTGATTTTTCATGGGTTGGCACACCGTACTAAAATCATCCGAATTCTTAAGGTTGGCAAATGATCTGTCAACTGTTTTATTTTCCATAGACGACTAACGGCGTCCCACGCTGCCTTGCGTCACTTGTCATATGGGAGTTCTTTCTCGCATTTTTCGTTTTAAGTAAAAGTTTTAAACGGTCCTCTGCTCACGTTTTCTTGTATATCATTTGTCATTTTACACTATCTCATGTTATTATTTAAATTTTACTTTGTGACACGTATTGGTTTTTTAACCTTATCTTTTTTGATGTCGG
>JARQZK010003067.1:107500-116813 GCA_030704885.1 Cynegetis impunctata | reverse complement strand
GAACGTTCTGTCACTAAGACTTAAAACGAACTAACTTAAATAAACGCTCAACTCTCTGGCTTTGGTATTTGTGTCATATTCCTACGTTCCCACGTTATTTGCGCCCTTAAGGTTGACAAGTGCCAGAACACTCGGAACGTAGGTCCATGTAAAATTTCCAAAGCTGACAGTTTTAGAGCCATAAATTGACTGTAATGTATACAATAGTCTAGACAAAAAAGATTCACTACCTATATGAGTTTATCAGTCATAGAAACGAAACAATTAGTGAAATAGGAAAAATTCTTTCTAAACTGCTAGTCAGGTAGTTCGGTAACTTTGAAAAGATTCAGAAGGGGGCTTGTATTATAATCAATTTGGCTATACAAGAGGATATCTTAATGTTTATATTTATTCATCTGTAATGATTCTAGAAAATTAAGTTTAATTCCCTTACTTTCAGCATTTAATTAGTCAAAATTTAATGTGTGATTTTCTTGGATTAAATGGTTCGCATAATGTGAATCCGACTTTCTATTAACAAAGCTATTGGTATTGGTATTGGTAGGTTTGGATGGTGACCGATGCGCTGCGACCTTATTAGATCTATTGTGCCCCATCTTCTTCTGCTTCTCGATGTGTTCTCGTTTTACAGCAGCCCCTCAAGCCTCAATACCTTCAGGAATTTGAGGATTTTAAGGGGGTCTATTCGTGGTATTTCTTCTACAGTCAGCTGGTATGATCCCAGTGTGTTCAGTCTTTCATGGTGCACAGCATAGCACTCCATCAGTATATGGTGGGGTGTTTCTGGACGTTCCTTGCAGAATCTGCAGGTGCTGTCCACCTCTAAACCTAGCTTCCTTAGGTGTTCTTTGGTCTGCAATGCCCCCGTAAGAAAATCCTGTGATTGTCTTTAGACTAGTATTTTGGCTGAGGTTAATCAGTGTTGTCTTACGTCTCTTGCTCGTTGAACTTGTTTCCGAGGAAATCTTTGGATCCTGCCTCAGTCCTGTGAAGTCTTTGCCAGTATGTTGCTCTCATTGCTTCTTCAGCTTTATTGAGTTCTTCTTGGAAGTAAGATTTTCCAAGTCCGCAGAAAGGCTCTGGCCCGATTAGTGACGTTGACGCACCCTTTCGTGCTAGGGTGTCTGCTTGTTCATTACCCTTCACTCCGACGTGCCCCGGCACCCAGAGGAGGATCACTTTGTTGTTCCTGCCCAGATCGTTTAGTTTGTCTAGGCATTCACAAACCATCTTTGAGTGGATGTTATAACAGCTCAACGCTTTGATGGCCGCTTGGCTATCGGAGAGGATCGCAATTTCCTTGTTCCGGTATTTCCTATCGAGGTTGAACTGAATGCACCTTTCTATTAACAAAGCTACGTTTGTATTCTGAAATTCTGGTCTGAAAGCCTCCGAAAGTTCTACTAATGTAAAACTTATGATAATCACCACAATTAATTTTAAAAACTCCTGATTTATTTGTTTTTATGTTTTTGTGACTTTTGATTTATTATTTTTTATATGATTTCCTAGGTTATTTTCGGTACGGTAAGCAATAATGATGTTGTGCTTAGATAAAAATGATTTGAGTTTTTTATTTGAATTTCCGATGAAAGTGAGGCTGTTATATTTGATATTATTTTTGATGATTTCAAAATATTAAATGCTGAAAATAAGGGTATTAAACTTAATTTTCTAGAATCTTAATTTTCTAGAACATTCAGGTCTCCTATTGAATATCCAATTGATCATACTACAAGCCCCCTTCTGAATCTTTTCGAAATTACCGAACTAACTGACCAGCAGTTTAGAATGGGGTTCTCATATTTCACTAAATATTTGTAACCATCCTTCTATTCACCCTTTCTACACAATTTGTCATTTATTTATTTCTTATTCGATATAACGGAAATATATCTAGTTTGCATTTAGCATCTGAAAAAGGTGAAGTTTCAGCGATAGGTGCGTATATTAATAAAAGTGTAAATTGTTTTCATAAACCATTGTTTTAATATTTCTATTAGTTTACATCATGTATCGGCCCAATCAATCCAAAGTTTCATAAAATATTAGATAACTGCCTGACTGAACTTTCAAAAGTTATATATTAAATTTTCTGAGTAAATCTTTAAAAACTTTCCTAATCTTGATTAGAATTTTTGTGATATCTGTTGAATGTACATATTAAAGGAAAAAAATGTGGATTACGATTGGTAGTGTGGCCAACTCGTAATAAATCAGATTTCCATTGAATTTGAGATAACTGTATAAGTGAACTTTTAAAAGTCATACATTAAATTTTCTGAGCAAATCTTCAGAATAATTTCAAAACTTAGATTCGATTCTTTGTGATCAAGTGTCAAATGTACATATCAATGATAGATTTTAATTTTTCTTATTATTTTTTTGAATAACTTTGTACAGTAAAAATAGTTTTTCTTTCTGTTTATGCTTATATTTTATCATTGATTCATTTAATTGAAAACTTTTAAAAATATATTTCCTCCGTAATTTTGGACGAATAATTGATAGTTGATTGGAGTTATCGAAATGCGAAAGTTATTTTTGCAGAAAGACTAGTTTCTCCTAATGACGAAATGCAGCCGAAATTCAACAGTTCTTTCGAAAAATAAAACGCCAGTAATCAATTTTAAATTGAATCATTTTCATAAGTAATTTTTCTAGTGATGAAGCAGCTAGTTTTATATCAGTGCAGTCTATTTTACTCGGAGTGAATTAACAATGTAGCGCACTCTCGTGAGTATGTCCAGAGTATTTAGGAACAAGAACTTTGCTAATTTACTTCGAGTCAAATAAGCAAATAATTTTTTTAATTATTGAAAGATTTCCTTGTTCACTTTATGAAATATATTATACTACTGTCGTCCGTGAATCTCATAATTTTATTTTGAGTCATATTTAGGACATCATCGATATGAATAAGAAAAAGCATCGGTGACAAGATAGACCCTTAGGGCACACCAGCGTTAACAGAATGTGGGTCTGAGCACACACTATTAACCGCAACATATTTTTGTTTTAAATTTAGGTAGCTTACAGTTAAGCCGCATATTTGTTCGGAAAAACAGTATTCAAAGATTAAATATTCAAGCTTCAATAGCAAAGCCTTGTACTGAACTCGATAGAAGGCGTATATCTGCTAATAATTCTCTATAAGTATCGATTTCGAGTGTCCAAATATGTGTGACATGGGTTATAAAGTCAACCGTTGAACATCAGCGAAAGTCGTATTGATGGTTACTAATGAGATTATTCTCTTCGAGATGTATCACAATCTTCTAATTGATGGCAGATTAATTTCTTTGGACTATAGGGATAGTACAGCAATTGGGCGGTAATTTTCAGGCAATCATTTTTCCCCTTAATTTGGAATCAGCTTAATTCTTGCGATCTTCCACATGGATGGAAATGTTGTCTGCTCGAAGGATAGCTGGAATAGCTAGCAAAGTAGCGATGTAACCTCGGGAGTGCAATGTTTGAAAAAAATAGATGTAATTCCATCAGAACATCGGTTTTCTTCAATTTTTTATAGGATACGACAGATGTGTGTGTGCAAAATTTCAATTCAGGCATCGAAACTGGGACCTTAGGAATATTATGAGATCATTTCTGATCTGCAAAAATATTCGCTTTCTCTTTGGAGTTGGACGCCAGCGAGCCACTGTTTATAATAAGTTTCGAAACAAGATTGTTTTGGTGGTTCACATCCCTTATGGTCACTGGCGAAGATAATGAGCAATAACTTTTCTTATTCTTCATTTTTGTCACTTGTTAAAAACGATGGCTCGCTAGCGTCTAGGTTCCTCTGAAACTAAGCAGTTCCAATCAGCCTGCAGGCTGATGCACCGCCTTGCTCTGTACCGCGGTATGGAGGAGCGGTGGTCAGCTTAAAGATATCTCCAGCATGATGGGAACAGTCTTCATGACACTCATAGTGCCTCTTCTGTTCAGGCGCTATATGCGTGTGAGAATACCCCGCAATGTCCAGAAACCGCCGTGCTCTGTACCCCCGTATGGAGCAGCGATGGCCATCTTAACAATGTCTCCAGCGCTATGGCGGAAACAGTGTTCATGGCACTCACAGTTCCTCTACTGACCAGCCGCTGTATGTGTTTGAGAATACCTCTCAATGTCCAGAAACAGTCCTACTGTCATACAGTCCTTGTTCCTCGCCTTCTCCATTACGTACTAGCCTGTCGAGGGACACGAACCATGTCTGTCTGCCTGTTAGGCGAATTGTAGGTGGTGTAGTGGATGTGCCTTCAGCGGTCAATCGCTCACATTGTATCTCTATATATTAAATATATATATATATATATATATATATATATATATATATATATATATATATATATACATAATATATAAAATTCTCGTGTAACGGTGTTTTTAATTAAACTCCTCCAAAATGGATCGACCGATTCTCATGAAAATTTGTGTGCATATAGGTTAGGTCTGCGAATCGAACAACATCTATTTTTCATCCCCCTTAATGTTAACGGTGGTCCACGCCTTAATTTTTATTTTCATTGTTTAGACAAAATTTGTTGTTTTTTTTATGATACAGCATTCAAAAATACATACAACCCTAAATTTTCACCCCTCTACACGATCAACCCCTATTTTTCTATCGCGATTTTTATTTGCGTTTTTGCAATAGGGTTGCAAGGTGGCAATCGAAAATCATACCCCTAAGTGATTTGGGTGGTCCCACCAAACATTTTAATAAATTTTTTGGACAAAATATTTTTTAAATTTTTTTATGATGTTGCATCAAAAAATACATACAACTCTAAATTTTTACCCTTCTATCAACAACCCATATTTTTTAATAGCCATTTTAATAATAATAATATATAGGTATATATATATATATATATATATATATATATATATATATTATATATATATATATATATATATTTATATATATATATATATATATATATATATATATATATATATATATCTATATATATATATATATATATATATATATATATATATATATATATATATATATATATATATATATATATATATATATATATATATATATATATATATATATATAATAATAATAATAATAACTTTATTCATCCTTTCAGACAAGATACACTTGTATAGGACACGTTTACAAAAAAGACAACAAAGATAAAAAAAAGAAAAGTAATATAACATCTAATAACAACATACTTAAAGGCTAATTTATATCCGTATCAAAATATTCCCCCTTGCTGTAAAAACACTTCTCGAGTAACAAAAACTTAACTTCTTTTTTGAATCTTCTGTACTCCAAAACCTTCAACCTATCAGGCAGATGGTTAAAAAATTTGATGCCATTATACATAGGTGACTGCTGAAATTTAGAAGTTCGGTGTTTTGGAATACAGAGAGTTTCTCTATGCCTTGTTTCATAATCATGATGAAACTCAGAACACTTACTCAGTGATAAAACATTTCTACGAGTGTACAACAGACATCCAAGAATATAAATACAAGGGAAACACAGTATTTTGTTTCTTTATAAAAAGGGTTTACAGGTCTCCCCAGGTTTCAAGTTAAAAATCAAACGTATTATCTTCTTCTGGGCAATGAATACTGAATTGCTAAATGAGGAATCACCCCAAAATATAACGTTATAGTTGAGGTGACTGTATGCAAGTGAATAATACGAATTTATTAGAGAATCCTGTGGTAATATAAGTTTTATGCGTCTCAAAGCGTAAAATGCGCTACTCAATTTTCTTGCAAACGTGATCAGCGTGGATCCCTCCACTTTAAATTTTTATGAATATGTAATCCAAGGAACTTGACACACTGAGAAGGCCTCAGCTCACCGAACTGAAGATTTAGGATTAATTGGGGATCTGAATCCCTCATCTGAAAGTGGACAAGTTCAGTCTTGCTTGCGTTTAATATAAGGGAGTTCCTGAAACACCAATCCCTGAAGTACCCGACTAGTGATTCACAACCTGCCTGAGTTCGTCAAAAGTTTGTGCAGAAATAATGAAACGAAGTATCATCCGCAAACAATACAATCTTGATATTCAGCAAATTGAAGAAATGGTTCATGATATAGTCAGGCAAGTCATTCATGAAAATATAAATAAAAAGTGGTCCCAGGACTGAACCCTGAGGCACGCCCATTCTACAGGGTATTCTAAACTGAGCTATGTTGCCCCACCCGCGCAATTAACCATCGATTGGTCAAAAAGCTTCGTATCCACTCGAAGGAAAAACACCCCTGAACCTAGATTGAACAAATTTATCCAGTATAGAAGTTGAAGTTCAAGCAATCAAATTGCACGAGATTGGTCAAAAAACAACCCAGCCACAAAAAATCCCATCATCTAAACAATCATACACAAAACTCACCAAATCACATGCCGCAGACTCCGTCGATCTACCAAACCGAAAACCGTGCTGGCAACTTGTTATAAATGAGAATTTATCCAAATATTTCAACATTCTATCATAAACTAATCTTTCTATGACTTTTAGATAAACAACTTAATAATGAAATGGGACGATAATGTGTTAATGTCGTCTACAGCATTCTTCTTGTGCACTGGTATCACCACAGCCGTCTTTAGTAGTACAGAAGGAAACCTGCCTGAGGTTGCCTGAACATTAGATAAGATATGCAAAGGATGTTTCGATATATAAGGAGCCAAACCTTCAAAACCTTAATCGGGAATCATGTCAACCCACTGGAGTTCTTATTTTTCAATTTTTTTATTAGTGGATTCAATCTCGACGGCCTCGACTGGAAAGAAGAAGAAATTGTTATTGGTCAGCGACACAGTTGTACATGACTGAGATCGCTCACACCGAAGTGCTCCTGAACACTGATTATATTTATTGAAGAGAAATATTCACCAAATGCATTAGACACATTGGATTGATCAGGAAATAATTTTATCGTTAACTTTTTAACACAATACTCCCAGCCTTGTTGGTGGAACCTGTTTCTTTACGAACTAAATTCCAAATGGTTTTATTCCTATTATTGGAAGATTCTAGCAGATTTTTTATGAAAATTCAATTTAGTTGATTTCAGTAGTTCTTGATATTCTTTTTTTGGCGGATAAATATCGATTTCTACTTGTCCTGGGAATTCAAGTTTCGGAACAACCAATGAAGATTTTCTGAGATCCCTCCTAGCTTGTCTGATCTCATCAGAAATCCAATCGGCCTTGCTTCCAATTTGATTTCGTTTTTGTTTAAACTGGCAAGCAGAGTCTAACAAAATTTCAAGATGGTTATGGAAATGATCAAAACAGTGTTCGATGTCTACATCAAGATAAATGTCGTCAAAAACAAACTGTTGCGGCATCAACGAGAGTTTAGTAAATTTTTTTTCAGATAGACAACGGAATATACAAAAGGAAGTATTTTTCTATAGGGTTCGGTAGAGGACACTCAAAGGTGAGAACAATGGCTCTGTGATCCCCGATGTGAGGATCAGTTACCTCAGAAGCCAAAAGGTCACAGCAAACATTCGTTAAAATGTAATCTATTTTATTGGAACTAGTAATACCGTGTTTGTTAGTATAAATTCTAGTAACATGATCAGAAGTGATGGTTAAATCAAATTGTAAGAGTAAAATAATCCAGATCAGTACGTGACTCAAAATAGCTGATATTTAGATCACCGCAGACAAAGATATACTGGGATCCTTTGAGGCAATAATCCAGTACATAAGACATTGTTTCACTAAATAATTTCAAAATTACCCTGTGGAGGCCTGTATACACTCATAACACAAATATCATAGTACATATGTTTTAACTTAATTTGCACAAATTTCACATTGCATTTCTAACGAAAAACTTGTTAATATAGGTGAATAACTTCATATTTTAAAACTTGATTTAATATATATGGCTGTTCCCCCATGTAGTCTAGTAGGACGACAGTATGAAGCAGCCAATACGTATCCTTGTATGTTCATGAATGATATTTCTTGAGAACTGCAACCAATGTTCAGCTACACTCAAAATATCTGGATTTTCGAGCGCAACGTAAGCTTCCAATATCGTTAATTTTTATTGGAGAATACATTGAAGCATTCAGTTGGATAATTTTTAAAAAAATGAGGTCCTTTGTCACCTGCCAAAACTGGTGCAGATGTTGACCTGATCTTATCCTTCATGAAGTAACATTTGACTGGCGTCGCTTCATAAAAAACTTGTTTACTGCTATTCCTTCTGGCCAAAATTCAGGATTCAAAACTTTGTCCAAGAATTCTGAGGGTAGAGTTATCTTGAATGATGAGTAAACTTCCGGTTTTTTCGATGTAAGTTTCTCACACAATACGTTTGGTATACTTCCGCTGAAATAATTCTGCAGCTCGCTTGTAGTTGTTTCAGGGCTGAGTCGTGTAATATGTATATAAGAAAAGTGTATTTTTGGAACAGCCTGTAGGTTATTAGTTTTCAGAGTTCCAATTATCGGCTTCAGTACCTTTTTAGTTGTATCCGTATGTCTAGAAGTAGAGAGAACTTGTTGTTTATCAACAGTAGGACCTCTCTGTTTCACATTATTCTTTCTTTTCGAAGTTGCAACGATCCACCTAGGTGAGTTTTCACATGTGTCAAGTTGGTTTTGCTTGAATTCGCCCTTTGTAGAGTCAGTAACATCATTGACTCGACGTAAATTAGTAATTTTCGGAACATCGAGATTTGACTGTTCAGCTGGCCTCGATGATTCATCGACGGAATCGCCGACAGGTTAGAATTTCGGTGATATCACAGGGCCAGGTGTTATTGTTATTGAGTTTTTATTCTTCGTGAGGATACGTATTTCTTTATTAAGATCGCTGATTTGTTCACTTTGCGATATTATCATCGACTTCAAATGACGGATTTCATCTTGAAATGCTACAGATATTTCATTCACAATTTCTTTCTTCATATCGAGTAAATATTGTTTTGTAATGCGAGCCTCCTCATGCGGCATTTCGACATAATGAGCATCAGCAACATTGGGTTGCTGACAATCATCGCAAAACCATTTCTGCGAGGAATCCTCACGCATTTTATTGAAATCTTCTACAGTTAAATTCACAACTTTGTATGATAACTATTGTCACATTTCTTGCAATTGATGGAATCATCATATCTATCAATTTTAACATTGCATCGGGAGCAACTAATACCACGTCCGCGCGTCATGATAACTCGACTCGAATATATATATATATATATATATATATATATATAAAGCTAGGACAAAACTCGTTGGGTACGCTTTTTCCAATATTTCGACAATGTTTATTGTCATCATCAGGGAATGAGTGTCCAT